>MDKH01090881.1:0-20407 GCA_005239495.1 Nicotiana undulata | reverse complement strand
TGAACCCTAAATGGGTGTTATGTATTTGGGTATTTGCCATTGAATATATGCATAATGGGTAGTGGATAAGTGTTTACTCTTCGTCTTACATTTCTTGTTAATGGTTGCAAACATTAACTTATGCCGTAACTTTAGCTTAGCTTGGAAAAGCGGGTTAGAAGTGGTAAGAGTAAATACCAAAGACTCGAGGTGTTAAACCTCGTTTAATAGAATCACTTAGGAATAAGTTGGTTTTATTTGGCAAGACGTGATTCGGATTTATTGCAACTCTTTTACATTTGGAAAAATTATAAAGAGGAAATACTATCGTAGTATTGGAAAATCTAGGATAGTTATCTTAAGAATCATTTGCATATCAAGAACTTCCCATTAGAAATATATCATATTAATACCTACTTGCATTACACTCCATGAAAGGGGACACAACCTTGGTTATCCTACCCATACTAATTACAATCTAAATTAGCCTCCTTTGTTGCTACTCTTTCTCTAAAATAGCAAACTATTAATCACCACCCTTTTTGTTCACTAACGGAATAGAACTTCGATTAGAGTTAAGAACCACACTAACATAGTGATATTTTCACACCTATTCCCTGTGGGATTCGACCCCAACCTTGTTGGGTTATTATATTTGACTTCGACCGCTTTACACTATTTTAGAAGTGTAATTTGAGCGTATCATATTCCCTGTGAGATCTTCACAGATCATCAGAGTTTACAACACATATTCAGGCAGAAGGATCTCAATTTGCGCCAGCGTAGGTGGTTGGAGTTACTCAAGGATTATGACATCACTATATTATACCACCCGGGGAAGGCCAATGTGGTGGCCGATGCGTTGAGTCGCCGGGCGGAGAGTTTGGGTAGTTTGGCATATCTTCGTGTAGCTGAGAGTCCCTTAGCCTTGGACATTCAGTCCTTATCCAGTCAGTTTGCGAGGTTGGACCTTTCGGAGCCTTGCCGGGTGTTTACTTGTGTGGTTGCTCGATCGTCTCTTTATGACCGCATTCGGGAGTGTCAGTATGATGATCCCAACCTTCTAGCTCTTTAGGATAGAGTTCGGCGGGGTGATGCCAGGGATGTGACCATAAGGGATGATGGTATGATGAGAATTCAGGGCAGTATTTGTGTGCCCAATGTAGATGGGCTTCGGGAGTTGATTCTTGAGGAGGCCCATAGTTCGCGGTATTCCATCCATCCGGGTACCGAGAAGATGTACCAGGATCTGATACAACACTGTTAGTGGCGAAGGATGAAGAAGGATATAGTGGAGTTTGTGGCCAAGTGCCTCAACTGTCAGCAAGTCAAATGTGAGCATCAGAGACCAGGAGGATTACTTCAGCAGATTGTGCTTCTAGAGTGGAAGTGGGAGCGGATCACCATGGACTTCGTGGTTAGACTTCCTCGGACTTTGAGGAAGTGTGATGCTATCTGGGTGATTGTGGATCCGCTGACCAAATCATCCCATTTCATTCCAGTGTTGACTACATATTCATCTGAGCGGTTGGCTGAGATTTATATCAGAGAGATTGTTCGCCTCCACGGTATTCCAGTATCCATCATTTCAGACAGAGGTACACAGTTCACTTCACGGTTCTGGAGAGCCATTCAACAGGAGTTAGGTAATAGAGTGGAGTTGAGTACAACCTTTCACCCCCAGAAGGACGGGCAGTCCGAGCGCACGATTCAGATTCTCGAGGATATGCTCCGTGCCTGTGTGATGGATTTTGGAGGGTCATAGGATCGATACTTGCCTCTTTCCGAGTTTGCTTATAATAACAGCTACCAGTCCAACATTCAGATGGCGCCGTATGAATCTTTGTATGGTAGGCGATGCTGGTCTCCAGTGGGGTGGTTTGATCCGGGCGAGTCCCGATTGTTGGGTACAGACTTGGTTCAGGATGCCCTGGACAAGGTGAAGGTAATTCAGGAGAGACTTCGCACAGCTCAGTCTAGGCAGAAGAGTTATGCGGACCGGAAGGTTCGTGACTTGGCATTTATGGATAGATATCGGGTTTTGCTTCGGGTATCGCCTATGAAGGGCATCATGAGGTTCGGGAAGAAGGGTAAGCTGAGTCCGAGGTTCATTGGCCCTTTTGAGGTATTGCAGCGGGTTGGGGAGGTAGCTTATTAGTTGTCCTTGCCTCCCAACCTAGAATAAGTTCATTCGGTATTCCATGTCTCCATGCTCCGGAAGTATCACGACGATCCGACCCATGTTTTGGATTTTAGCTCAGTTCAGTTGGACAAGGATCTATCATATGTTGAGGAGCCTGTAGCTATATTGGATAGGCAGGTCAGGAAGCTCAGGTCAAAGAATATTGCTTCAGTCAAGGTGCAGTGGAGGGGTCATCCGGTCGAGGAGGCGACTTGCGATACCAAGCAGGTCATGCGAAGTCAGTACCCTCATCTTTTCACAGCTTCATATATGTTTCTATACTCGTTCAAGGACGAACGATTTTCTTAAGAGGGGGAGAATGTAACGACCCGGTCGATCGTTTTGAGAGTTAGCGACCTGATCCCCTAATAACTGTTTCTCCCATGTCTAATTATGCTATTTGAGCTTGTCGGAGCGTTGAGTGGAGAAATTCGGAGTGATTTTGGACACATAGTCCTTAAATGGTGATTTTAGCTTTTAAAATCAGGCCGTATGTAGAACTGTGTGAAGACGGATCCGGAGTGGAATTTCGTCGACTCTGTTAGCTCCGTTGGGTGATTTAGGGTTAGGAGCGTGTTAGGAATGTGTTTTCGAGGTCGGTTGTAGATTTAGGCTTGAATTGGCGAAAGTTAGAATTTTTGCGATTTCGGCCGATAGGTGAAAATTTGATACCGGGCTCGGAATGGAATTCCGAAAGCGACAGCAGGTCCGTAATGTCATTTATGACCCGTAGACGCGATTCGACATCGAATGTGGATTTTAGAAATTTCATAAGTTCTTAGGCTTGAATCTATGCATGTTTGATAATTTTGATGTTATGATATGTGTTTTTAAGGATCAACCAAGTTTGAATGAGGTATTAGGGTTGGTTGGTAATTTTGGTCGATGTCCCGGGGGCCTCAGGTGTGTTTCGGGTGTTCAAACGGGCATTTTTGGCCTAACAGTCTTTACTGGTTTTCTGGATTTTCTTCAGCAGTCTTTTGTTAATTGCGATCACAAGAATTCATCCGCGATTGCATAAGGCAAGTGGGGGGTGGTCTGCGATTTGTTCTCCGCGATCGCAAGTCGAGGTTTGCGATCGCATAGTTAGAGCAGCCAAGTCTCCGCGATCGCATAAGCTGTGTCGCGATTGCATAGAACCCTGAGGCAGGTGGACCTTACCCTTCGCGATCGCTTGAGCAGTGACACAATCGTATAAGTCTGGGTCTTCAAGATTCGCGATCGTGTGTTGGTTTCTGCGATCGCATAGCATGAATCCAGGCGCGTGTTTCTTTACTCTCCGCGATCGCGACTCTATGTACGCGATCGCATAAGGCAAATACCTGGGCAGTTTTTTAAAGACCCAAGTCCGAGGGTTTATGTTATTTTCACCATTTTTGAATTTGATGGCTTGGGAGGGACGATTTTTGGAAGCTTTTGCACCTGGGTAACTTGGGTAAGTGATTTCTATCCATTATAGATCAATTTCCATGATTCCAATCTTAAATCCAACCTTTAATTTCGAGAATTTTGGGTAGAAAATGGGAAAAATGGGATGAACTTCATAGACCGAATTATTGAGTTTTGATTGGGTGTTTGACCTCCTATTTGAGATATTCTTATATTATTAGACTCATGAGTGAACGAGTGTCCGGAAAATATGATTTTACCCGATTTCGAGACGTGGGCCCGGGGGACTTTTTGGGCGAATTTCCTAATTTCGCGTATTAGCTTAGAAATAATTAGCTATTTTGTCTCCTTGAAGTGATATTTACATTATGCAATCGAATTGAATAGATTTGGGCCACCCAGAGTCAGATACTCGTGGCAAGAGCGCGGTATTGAGTTGATTAGCGCAGTCAAGGTAAGTGGCTTGCCTAACTCTGTGTTGGGGATTTTCCTTAGGCATTTTTATACTGATTTTGTTATGTGGACGCCATGTACATGAGGTGACGAGTGCGTACACGGGTCATTGTTGCTAAAATTCCACTTTTCCTTCCATGACATAACTCATTTTCATCCCTATATTACTGCTTCATGTCATAACTGAGTAGTTAGCGTAGGAATAAGCATGCCTACCTGTCATTACCTAAATTCCCCTTATTTGCTACTAATTACACCATGCTTAGGTAGTTTTACCTTATTCTTGCATGTTATTTTCTTGAACTGTTTAATTAAATCGTATCCGATAGACTTATGCATTGCATATTTAAGTTGGGACTACAAACCGAGATCCGGGAGCTTTCCCCCAGTACTGAATTGCATATTTAAATTGGGACTACGGACCGAGATCCTGGAGCTTTCCCCCTGTACTGCATAGCATATTTAAATTGGGACTACGAACTGAGATCCGGGAGCTTTCCCCCTGTACTGCATTGCATATTTGCTGTTGAGATATATGTTGTGCTGAGCCGAGAGCTATCTTTCTTTCATTACTCCTTTCCGTTTCCGTTAATTCTGTCTATTACTGCTTAATTATATCTTACAACTTGAACTTATAACTGACTTATTTTAAAACTCAGTAGAGCCTCAACTTGACCTCGTCACTACTTGACTGGGGTTAGGCTTGGCACTTACTGAGTACCGAATGTGGAGTACTCATGCCCTTTCCTGCGCATGTTTTCCCCATGTGCAGATCCAGGTACCTGTGTCTAGGAGTATCTTAGTATCTGCTCAGGAGACTGCGAGGTAATTCTGCCGCGTCAGCAGAATCTCATGAGTCCCCTTCTGCTCCAGTATAGATATAGGAGATATATAGATACATTTTCCTTATTCCTTTGTATAGAGCTACAGTAGTACAGAGCTTGTGACTTTGTGACGTTCCGGGTTTTGGGAAAGTAAGAGTTGTAAATGCCGAGCGGCTAAGTTATATATATATATATATATATATCCTTCTCCTTTTCTATTTTATTGTTGTGTTTGTCTTATTTTCAGCTTGTTTTAGGCTTATCTAGTCTTATAGACTAGGTGCCGTCACGAGACCGTTCGGAGGGAAATTCAGGTCGTGACACTCACTTAGTCAATACCTTCCAATCTCAGTTACAAGGATCACATATATAAGAATCAGCCCAAAACAATGATAACAAATAAATAAACTAACAATTACTGAGACTGAGGCATAAAACATATGCTATAACAGGACTGAGTATATGAAAACAAATATTCACAGATAGAGACAGCAATAACTGACCATTCCGGTCTGAACATATTGGCGTGAAGCCTTAGCATTTATACTTAACATGATTTCTATTGTATTCGAGGTAAATACCACTTTCACAGTACAAGTATCAGCCTGGAATAACCATTAGGCAGTGCCATGGGATGAGACAGGCCACCAACATTCGGTGTACGCCCGCATGCCCGTCACTTGGCAAGTGCGTCACCTTAATTAACATCCAACATCAGATAATTTGGGGTTTCGAACCCTCAGTTCCAAGTTTGGAAACGTTACTTACCTCAAAACCGACTAAAATACTACTCTGCAGTGCCCTTGCCTCTAAATTCGGCCTCCGAGTGCTCCAAATCTACCAACAATCAGATTTATACCATTATAATATGCCAAGGAATGAAACCCAATCGAAATTTATCAATTTTAAGCACAAAACCCGACCCCTGGGCCCGCATCTCGGAACTCGACAAACTTACTACCAAAATGTTCTTCATCATCTCACGACCCCGTACATATAAAGAACTCAAAAATCGGAGTTCGTTTGACCCCTCAAATCATCCCTAAAAGGTCTCATAATCCCAAGCCCTAACTTCACCTTTTTCTACTGATTTTTTTAAATTAAACACAGATAATTTGGTCCTTAATCACATATAATCGAATTTTAGGGTCCAAAATCCTTACCTCAATGGAGAACAATGGTTTCCTCTCTTAGAAATCGCCTCAAAAGCTTTCTTCCCGTTAAAAAATGGTGGAAAAGTGGGTATTGGTCGCAGATTAATTTAATATAAATTGCCCAGGGTTTTTACCAATACACACTGAGTTCGCGTGAGGTCCCACGCGATCGCATAGCATTGACCATGCTCGCCCACGCGATCTCATCACCTAGCCCCGCGTTCGCACTGCCGAATCCCCCACTAGCCAGCCCACGTGCCTGACCCTGTGCGATCGCACCCCCTCCCACGCAATCGCACTGCTTGAACTTCCTCTACTCCGCGATCGCATTTCCTAAAAGGCGATCACACAGAACAATTTCTTTCACCCCCACACACTGGCCTATGCGATAGCATAAGACACCCCGCGATCGCATAGAGGAAATTATACCCTGCAACACACCAGCAATTCTGCTACTTCTCTAAGTCCAAAAGTGCTCGTTTGAGCATCCGAAATGCTCCCGAGACCCCCGGGACCCCAACCAAACATACCAACATATCATATATGATCATTCAAACTTAGTTTCACCCTCGGAACACCCAAAATAACATCCAAACACCAAAATTACATCGAATTCAAGCCTAAGAACATTGAAATTTCTAAATTCCACCAACGATGTCGAAACTATCCAAAAAAACTCCGATTGGCCTGAAATTTTACAGACATATCCAAAATGACATTACAAACCTGCTCCCACTTTCGAAATTCCATTCCGATCTCGATAGCCTATATTCCATTGCCGACCGGAAATTGCCAAAAACTAACTTTCGCCAATTCAAGCCTAATTCTACACCAGGCATCACAAAAATATTTTGGACACACTCCTAAGTCCCAAATCACCTAACAAAGCTATTCGAGCCATACAATCCGCATTCCGAGGCCGATTACCAATAAGTCAACTCTCAGTTGACTTTTCCCACTCTAAAGCTACTTCTAGAGACTAAGTGTCTCAATTCCCTCTATAACCACTTCGAACCCGAGCTAACCAACTCTAACACATCATGAACAGTATGACCAAGTTATGACAAGGCAGAAACAGTGAAAATAATGCAACTTCTATGGACGACCGGTCGGGTCGTTACAGATCCTTAGAACACAATGAGCTGCCACGCTTTAGGCGTGCTTTTGACTCATTAGCTATGACACTAGAAAATTGTCCAACAGGGACATCAATATAGATTGGAACATTATCTGCGAGGATATGTGATTTTGTATCCTTTTCAGATGTGTAAATGCGTCTGGCATTTTATTTGCTATTCTCTTCAAATGGATAATCTTTTGCACCTCTTTTTCACAAATAGAGGCATCTGGATCGAGATGAGACAATGATGGATTTTTCACAAAATTTCCCGTTTTGTTTCACCAATTTCTCCCCCTAATTTTGGGAAAAGAGTCTCATAGAATCGACAATCTGCAAATCGAGCATTGAACAAATCCCCCGTTAATGTTTCAAGATAGCGAATAATGGAAGGCGATTCAAACCCAATATATATTCCTAACCTTTGTTGGCGACCTATTTTGGTGTGATATGGCCGTGCTACAGGCACATATACTGCACATCCAAAAATTCTTAAATGGGATATATTAGGTTCATGACCCAAAACTAATTGCAACGGGGAATATTTATGATAATTTGTCGGTATAAGACAAACTAGCATTGTCGCATACAAAATGGTGTGACTCCAAACAGAAGTGGGAAGCCTCGTTTTCATGAGTAACGATCTTGCTATCAATTGCAGACGTTTAATTAAAGACTCTGCAATGCCATTTTAAGTGTGAACATGAGCTACATGATGTTCCACTTTTATCCCAATTGATAAGAAATAATCATTAAATGCTTGGGATGAAAACTCAACAGCATTATCGAGTCTAATAGACTTAATTAGATTATAAGAAAATTGTGCCCGTAATCAGATTATTTGTGCCATTAATTTTGCAAACGCCAGGTTGCGAGATGATAATAGGTACACATGTGACCATCTTAAGACCATAAAATATTCAAACGACCCACTAGGTGGGTGAATAAGTCCACAAATGTCCCCTTTTATACGTTCCAAAAATGCAAGGGACTCAATCCCAACCTTTGTTGGTGATTGTCAATAATTAAGTTTCCTTGATAACAAGAAGTGCAAGAAAATTCATTATTTAAAAGGATCTTTAAATTCTTTAATGGATTCCCATTTGAGTTTTCTATAATTCGTCTCATCATAATTGATCCAAGATGTCTCAATCGATCATGCAAAAGTACAAAAGTATTGGAATCCGTAACCTTTTGGTTTACGGTAGAATGTGCCTCAATTGCACTAATTCTTGTCCAATACATGCCACAAGATAAAGATAAAAATTTCTCAATAACTCCTTTTGTGGCCAGAGACATTCTTGGTAATGATGAGATATTCAAGATTATTCTCATCTATTGTCTCAATATGATATCCATTTCGGCGGATATCTTTAAAACTCAACAAGTTCCTCTAGGACTTGGAGGAGAATATTGCATTCTCTATGATAAGTATTGTTCCCTTAAGCAGAGTTATAGTAACTCTTCCAGAGCCTTCAATTAAATTACTACTGTCAGAAATTGTAGTAATATTTGCCTTACACATACTTAAATGAGAGAAATATTTCTTCTATTTGAATATTGTATGTGCCCTACATGAATCAACTAAATAAATATTTTTACAATTGAACTTTGATCCAAGTTTGTTTTGTGAGATATCCATATTTGCTTCCCATTAATTGACATACAAAAAAAATTATACGAATAAATATTAGTATTTTCATAGATACAGGAAAAGAAACAAAGTTAAATTATTGATTCAATAATGACATTAACGCAACTTCGAGCAAATTCTAATTATAATACAAATAATTACGTAGCTAAGAATAATACAATTATAAGTACACCAAACATATGATTAATACAATTACAACAAATTTATTTATATGTACAAGTTATTTACTTTTGTATTTAATAAAGAAAAAAAATTGAATGAATGGATCGTTTCTCGATTTCTGAGTATCAACACTATAACTAATTATATTAAACAATTATACATTCATATCAAGCTGGTTATCCCATCACAATATCATTAAATAAACAAAAAAAAAAACTATGATAATTTAAGTGATCAAGTGTGCAAATCATCTACCAAACATGTTTATACAGTTTACTTATAGCTAAAAGCTGATGATAACAACTGGACTATAATTCTTACCTTTAAAAATAAGTTAGTCATATTTCACATAAATACAAAGTTTATAAAGTCATTGTTGGTTTACAATACATACTTTATTAAGAAATTATATGACGTGACAAATTAGATGCAAGTCACAAAATATTGATGTGGTCAGTATAAATATTGTTTTACATTAAAAATGAAATAGCAGTTTTGTTATCAATATACTCACACGCTAGAAATATGTTCTGTGTGTTACATATATGCATGAATGCACAACATATGTATACTAACGTGTTACTACTACCACCAGCAACCAAAGTGTTGCAACGTCTTTTTTAACGAGCACACGTTGTTAAAGAAATCAGAAGACTAAGTAAACTGAAACATTATTTAAAATGAATATTAAAACTGTATTTAATCAAAACGAACTAACAATAAATAAAATTAATGACTATTACTCATGTAAAGAACTATGATTATATGATATTTATTCATTAACTATTACGGATAGGCACAAATAAAAATTAAATTATTCAATCATCTTTAACCACGAACCTATCACCGATCAAGTGGTCTATTTTTCCATCAGGGTGCTCAAAGAAGTCTGTCACATCTAAGTGGGTGATGTCAAATTCATTGTCATAGACAAATTAGCTTCAGGGCATTTATTCTTTAGAGATGCTTGATAAAGCTCAACCAAATGTCTTGGTGTACGACAATATTTGTCAATGCCCTTTTCTACCGCAACGATAACATTCAATTTTTGAATCATTTGCCTTTGGCTTCTCATATTTCTCTTTCCACTTTTGGTGGTTATTTTTCTTTGGGGATGATTAACACCAGAAAAATTTCTTCCTTGTCCACGACCACGAATAGGGCCATGACCTTTTCCACGCTTAGCATAATGGGAATACACCTCATCCACTTCAGGCAATAGTGTAGACCCAGTGGGTCGATTTTTGTGATTTCTCATGAGCAATTCATTGTTTCGTTCAGCCACAAGGAGAAGAGAAATCAACTCAGAGTACTTCTTGAAACCTTTCTCTCGGTACTGCTGTTGCAAGACCATATCAGAGGCATGAAACGTTGTGAATGTTTTTTCAAGCATATCATAGCCAGTGATAGTATCTCCACAGAGTTTCAATTTAGAAGTAATTCTGAACATCGCAGAATTATATTCAGAAACAGACTTCAAGTCTTGGAGCCTCAAATGAGCCCAATCATATCGTGCTTGTGGAAAAGGGACCAACTTTACGTTGTTGTATCTTTCATTTAAGTCATTCCACAAAACAATTGGATCTTTGACTGTGATATTCTATTTCAACCCTTCATCAAGGTGATGTTGCAAGAAAATCAAGGCCTTAGCACAATCTTGGGTAGATGCTTTATTTTTATCTTTAATGGTGTCTCCAAGACCCATTGCATCTAAATGGACTTCAGCATTCAACACCCATGTCATATAGTTCTTGCCCGAAATTTCAAGGGCAACAAAGTTTCTTTTCATAATGTCAGTCATAATTAAAAGAGGAGAAAAGTTATACATTAATCTTCTCAAAGAGCTTCTTAAGACGGTAGAGTCTCGTGCTGATAACATGCAATGAGACAATAAAAGAAGAAGAACAATATTGCAGAGAAAGAGAGAGAATTTTTTTATTGAATTTTGGGAAGACTTACAATGGGGTTAGACCCCTCTATTTATAGGGGAAAATTAATTTAGCCACAAAGTAACAAACTCTCTAAAAGACAGACGTTCACTCTAATTACAATTCTAATCATAACACAAGAGAACTTTTGAAACTAAGTTTTGAAATAATGTATCAATACTAAATGCATCAATACAACAACAACAACAACAACAACAAATAACCCAGTATCTATGTTAAAAAGATTCCTTTTTTGACTTAAGTGTCACGACCCCAAACACTTAGTCGTGATGGCGCCTGTCGTGGAATCAGCCAAGCCACACATTTCGTTGAATCCAAGTTTATGTTTCAGGAAATTTATAAATTTAGAAGCAAAATATTGGTAATAATCCATTTGAAGTTTAAACAACATTAAAGCACAATTCAAAATCAAACCCCGGATCTAGTGTCACTCAGTCACAAGCTACTACAATATAAAAATGTCAAAATAGGGAAATAGACAACATAGTCTGTAATAATAAAAGTGCAACAGGAAGATAAAGAAGGAGAAGACGAGGTCGCGATCGCCAATTTCTACCTCGACGACTTCGATGAAACTCTGACAGCTGCTCAGCAACCACTACCGGGTCCCGATATACCTGGATCTGCACAGAAGATACATGGGGTAATGTGAGTACACCAACTCAGAAGTAACAAACCCAAACTATGAGCTGAGAGGTAGTGACGGGCTAAACGTCAGAATTTACAAAAGACAATGTACATAAATTAGACATGCTAACAGTTTATCAGAAAATGAACAAGATATGCCAAGTATGCTTAGTGTACTCTACATGCCATCATATAAATATATGAAACAAGTGTGGAAATGCACATAGTGCTCACAACCCTCACTCAGCAGTCCTCAGTACCGTATATGGCTCTCAGGACCAGGGAAGTTCCATCCCGGAATGTACATAATCATCGGTGACCGTAGTCACTCGGTACTGAGGAAAAGGTCAATCCAGCCCCACAGAGAAGATCCATCTCCGGAACACAACACTCGGACAAGATCCATGTACAGGGACGATCCATCCCTCACATATCATCAACTTCGGACAAGGTCCATGTCCAGGGAAGATTCATCCCTCAATATCAATGAGCTCATTAGGGGTGAAAAGACTCCGGAGGGGCTCTTATAAGCCCAAGCACTATATCAAGCCAACGAAGGCATGATCCGAGTACCGCTGCGGTGTGCAGTACGATCTCATAACTGTCTCAATAACAGGCTCTCGGCCTCACTCAGTCATTACTCTCCAGTCTCACTCATATGGCTCACAGATGTATAAATCAGTCCGAAGCAATGATAAATATGCATATAATTAACAATTACTGAGACTGAGGCATGAAATGATATGCTATAACAGGACTAAGTATATGAAATCAAATCACAAAATGAGACAGTAATATACGACAACTCGGGTCTCAGCATTTTCGGCGTGAAGCCTTAACATTTATACTTAACATGATTCCTAACATGTTCACATTTACCACATAATAGAAGTGCAGATATCAATCCGTAATAGTTACTAGACGGTGCCATGGGATGATCCAGGCCACACTTTACTCGGTGCACGCCCGCATGCCCGTCACTTGTCATGTGTGTCACCTTAATTATAGTCATGAATCATATAGTTCGGGGTTTCGAACCCTCAAAACCAAGTTTGGAAACGTTGCTCACCTCAAAACCGGCTAAAATCCTAGCCCACAGTGCCTTTGCCTCTAGACTCGGCCTCCGAGTGCTCCAAATCTACCAAAAGTCAAATTTATATCATTATTATATGCCAAGGAAACAAACTCATTCGAAAATTATCAAAATTAACCCAAAATCCCGAAATTGGTCAAACCCGACCTCCGGGCCTACGTCTCATAAATTCGATAAAAATCACAAAACTAGAATCCTCATTCCCTCACAAGTCTATCCATATAAAATTCATCAAAATCCAACCTCAATTGCCCACTCAAATCATCAAAAGAAATTCTCAAACTTTCCTCTCATTTCCCCTCAATTTTCACCCTAATTTCTCAAATTAAATGATGAAATTCAAGACTAAATCATGGAATTAACCCAAATATGATTGAAGAATACTTACCCCAAGAACTCCACTGAAAAGCCCTTCAAATTCCAACTTCTCCCGAGCTCTCTAATGGGTTTTAAAAAAAAATGGACTAAACCCTCGTTTTGAACTTAAATGAATCTGCCCATATGTGCCTTCTACGCGAACGCGGCCAACCCCTCGCGTTCGCGTAGGCTAACCAAGTCTGCCCTCCAAAATCCCTTCGCGAATGCGGTCCCTACTTCGCGAACATGAAGCTTTACCAACCCACACAATCACAAAAGCGACCGCTTCCACGCAAACGCATAGCACAATCACCTGGGGTCCTCCCAACTGCCAACTACCATTCGCGAACGCGAAGTACAATTCATCCAAACCTTCGCGTTCGCGTCCACCCTTCGCGAACGCATAGGGAAAAATTCCCAGCTCCCCCATTTACTCTTCGCGAACACAAGACCCCACCGCGAACGCATAGAATAAAATTTCTCTGCAACAACACCAGAAAATCTGCCAAGTTCAAAGTCCAAAAATTGATCCGTTAACCACTCGAAACTCACCCGAGGCCCTCAGGACCTCAACCAAACATGACAACACATCCCACAACCTCATTGAAACTTAGTCGAGCCTTCAAAACACACAAAACAACGCAAAAACACCAAATTCACCTCGGATTCAAGCCTATGAACTTTGAAACTTCCAAATTTTGCCAAAGATGCCGAAACCATCCAAAACACGTCCGATTGACCTGGAAATTTTCACACACATCCAAAACGACCCTATGAACCTATTCCAACTTCCAAAATTCCATTCCGACCCTGATAGCTAATTTTTCACTGCCGACCGAAAATAGCCAAAAACTCAATTTCGCCAATTCAAGCCTAATTCTACTCCGGACCTCAAAACCATATTTAGGACACACTCCTAAGTCTCAAATCACCTAACAAATCTATCCGAGCTATAAAATCAACCTTCCGAGGTCGTTTGCTTAAAAGTCAACTCCCAGTTGACTTTTCCAACTATAAAGCCACTTTAAGAGACTAAGTGTCTCAATTCTCACCATGACCACTCCGAACCCGAACCAACCGACCCAAAACATCATAATTAGGTTAAATAACACATGACAAAGTTGAAATAGAGGAAAAGGGGTTAATCTCATGAAACGACCAGTCGGGTCGTTATATTAAGAAATATTGCATTCTCTTTTAAACATGCACGTAAAATTCAAGATCCATGAAATTAAGGTTCACGATATTATATTTACACTAAAATATAGAAAAATGCTCAGAAGTTGTTACCTTTGAAGCAGAGGGGATTGTTTATAGGGAAATTTCAACGATATTAGAGAAAGCGGAAGGCATGAGGAACTTGGGGGGGGGGGGGGGGGGGGTTAGCATAGTTCACAACTCTTCTTCCCAAGCTACTTCCCATGTTTTCTTATGTGTTGAGCAGTAAGAGTGGGAACTCTCAACAATGTGGTCTTGAGCTGAAAGATGAACAAAAAATTGCAAAAACATGTACTTTTTGGGATTTTTCATTTTTGACCCACACTAATTCTAAAAGGGTAGAATTTTAAGGTCAAATATTAAATGTATTATACATTAAGCAAGCGAGGGACAACACTAGTTAAACTTGAATTTTTGTCCATAGGGTAATCGAAAATAAAAATTCATGATCATCTATTTTGAGAACTATTTATGTACTTCACCCCTTTAGGCCTGTGTTTGGTTGACGGGCCTGTAACGATCCCAAATCCTAAGCCGGCCGTGAGGGATACTATCATGGAACTAGGCTAGCCAACAATCACACATTGACATATTATTTTCATAATTTCCAAAATCGTTTCCAACATTTCATAAGCATTTCTAAATTTCTGAATTTTTAAACAAACCAAACGAGATAAATAGTCTAACAACTATCCCCAAGACCTGGAGTCAACATGTCATGAGCATCTAAGAGTGGTACTAAAAATTCTACTGTCATAATACATCAAGTCTTGGAACAAGGAACTAAATACAAAACAAGAAGGGAAAACAGAGATGTTGTGAATGCCGAACAGCTACCTCGATGTCCCAACTCCGGCTCCACACATAGTAAGAAAACTAGCGCTCGACACCAGCACATGAATCTGCACACATGGGTGCAGGGAGTAATGTGAGTATGCCAACTCAGTAGTAATGAAAATAAATCAAGTCTGAACAGTAAGAAACACATAGGCTCAAATCGTCGATTCACAATAAGTACAGTCTTTATTCCCAACAGTGTATATATTAAATCAATACGCTTTAAATGCCAATTTCAGTAAAATCCTTTGAAATGCGTGACTTCCAATGATTTCAGAAAAAATGCCCAAGAAGATTTAGTATAAAAATAAAATGAATCATAAATAGTTACTAAGGCAAAAAAAAGTATCATAAACCGCCCCTCGGGAAAATCATCACTCAGAATCACTCGCTCACAATCACTCAGTATCAGCCCCTCGGGCAACCTCACTGTCACTCATGTCTCCCAATCACTCGTCACTCGGCACTCGCACTCAGTAGGTACCTGCGCTCACTAGGGGTGTACAGACTCTGTAGGGGCTCCTACAACCCGAGCACTAATATCAAGCCATCTCGTGGCATAAATCACTCAAGCTCTCAGCCTCTCACATATCATAACAGTGTAACATGCAGCGACGTGCAACCCGATCCATAATATCCTCACATTATTGGCTCTCGGCCTCACTCAGTCAAAAACTCTCAAAAATGCCACTCGGGCCATTAGAAATGGGGTACTCGACCTTAAACAGTATTTTATATCACAAAATAATGTAAGCAAGTCTGAGTCTCGAAAATAGTTTAACATGAAATGACTAAGTGTAAATCATAATCACTACGGTGAGGAATATCATAAAATAGCCCCCAAGGGGTCTAAACAGGTCGGCACAAGGCCCCAAATATGTCCTACAACCCAAATATAACAAAAACATAAAAAACGATTTATCATGTGATTTAAAAGCGATTACGCAACTCAATAGTTGCCTCGGGAAGAACCAAGTTCAAATCTCCCATCAGTGCACGTCACACACTCATCATCTAGCGTGTGCGTCACTCCAAAACAGTGAGAAGATGCTAAGTCCGAGGTTTCATACCCTCAGGACAAGATTTATAGTCATTACTTACCTCAAACTGGCCCGAAAAGCTACTCTGCGATACTCTTGCCCCTCGAATCGACTCCCAAATGCTCCGAGTCTATCAAAATCATATTAATAATATCAAAATATGCTAGGGAGATGAAACCCATACGAAAATTATCAAAATTATGCACAACTCCCAAAATTGGCCAAACCCGACCCCCGAGCCCACGTCTCGGAATTCGATAAAAATCACAAACCAGAATCCTTATCCTCCCACGAGTCTATACATTCCAAGAACATCAAATTCGGACCCCAATAGCCCCTTCGATTCCTCATTCAAAGTCTCCAATTTTTCCAAGCCCTAACCCTTAAATTAACACTGAATTGTCCCACAAATTTACCCAAAACCAGTCCAAAAATTACATAGGAATGAGTTTTAGGTTCAAATATCTTACCTCAACAAAGTCCTCTTGATTTCCTGCTTCAAAATCCTCTCCCAAAGCTTAATCCCGGATGAAATATTGAAGAAAATGGCTCAAAATCGCGAAGGCAGGTTTATATACCATTCTGCCCAGTGGTCCCGCACCTGCGGTCCCAGGTGCGCACCTGCGCACTTGGCTTAAGTCACCAAAAATCACACCTGCGGCCTTCTTCCGCACCTGCGCTTCCGCAGGTGCGGCCAATACCTCGCACCTGCGGCCTTTTCTCAGCTGGCCAAAATCCGCACCTGCGGAGATTGCACCTGCGCTCAAACCTCCGCAGGTACGGCCACACCAAATGGGCAGCACCAGCAACACTTCAATTGCATTTTCTCAACTCCAAACCTTCCGACGACCATCCGAAATCAACCCGAGAACCTCGGGATCCCAACCAAAAACACAAACAAGTCATAAATGATTACTCGGACTTAGTCGAACCCTCGGAACACCCAAAATAACATCGAAATTCCAATTCAACCCATGATTCAAGTCTAAGATTCCTAAAACTTCTGAAAATTACCAACGATGCCGAAACCAACCAAAACACATCCGAATGACCTGGAAATTTACACATGCATCCAAAATGACACTATGAACCTGCTTCATCTCCCGGAATTCCATTCCCACCCCGATAGACTATTTTCCACTACCGACAGGAAATCGCCAAAAAACTCCATTTCGCCAATTCAAGCCTAATTCTATACCGGACATCAAAACCACATTCCAAACACACTCTTAAATACAAAATCACCTAACGGAGCTATCTGAGCCATAAAATCTACATTCCGAGGTCGTTTACTAATAAGTCAACTCTTAGTTGACTGTTTCAACTATTAGGCCCATTTAAGAGACTAAGTGTCTCAATTAACACCACGACTACTCTGAACCCGAACCAACCGACCCCGACATATCATAAACGGACTAACAATGCATGAAAAGGCAGAAACAGGAATAATGGGGCTAATTCCACGGAATGACCGGCCGGGTCGTTACACTTAAATTCTATGGACTGTCTAGTAAGAAAATGTCAAAATAGCGTGGTGTGGCAGTTTTCGAACTTGTAATTAAAAAATAATCAGTATTTGTAAAGTAATTAAAAAATAACCACTATTTGATGCAAAAATAAAATCTTTATATCATATTATGTGAATTTTAGCATATTATGTTGTATGTGAATTTTATTCGAACTTTTAGAAGTTAAATTCCAGCATATTATGTTGGAACTCCAAGAAATAATATTAAAACTCAAATAAGACATACTGTGTGTGAATTCCAACATATTATGTTGTGGTTCAAACTTTTAAAAGTTAAATTTCAACATATAGAGCTGAAACTCCAAGAAAACAATATCCGAACTTTACAACCCTATAATTCTAATTTCAGCTTTTGCGGGAGTTAAAGAAGAAAAGATAAAAAAGAGAGTCTTTTCTCTTTTTAAGTTAGGTATTATTGTCCAAATATTATTTCCGCACGACAAAAGTGTTAAATTTTAACTAATTGTGACATTATAGCTAATTTTTAATCACCAGTTGTAAATTAGGGTAATCCTGAATTTCTTCCTCAAAAATCACATAAATAGGACATCATAAGGGTGCTCTTTTAACTTTTGGCCTTTGAGACAAGTTACCTGACCAATGGATAAATTTTCAAGGTCAAAAGTTTTGCCCATAAGGTAAAACTTGGTAAACTTAAAATTTTGCACCGTAGTTAAGTGATCTGCCTTAAAGGTCCAAATGGTCTAGGTCCCCGGTCGGTCCCGAATTAAACGGGCCAAACGGTCCCTGGCCAATGATCTTTTTGTAGGAACCGACCCACAAACTCATGGTCCCGGGTCAAACGGTCCAACAAGAGATGTTTCCGTCCGGTTGGTAGGTTGTCTAGAAAAAGTAGGGGCAGTAACGGGAGTATCAGATGGGGCATCATTTCGATTAGCAGGGTTATCACTAGTTGGGCTAACATCAGAAGCAGGACTAGTGGGTGCATCATCATCCAGTTGAGTTTCATAAAAATCTATTTCCTCATCATCATTATCACCAATAGTTGGATTAGAATAAAGAGCATTCATTAATTCATGGTCTCATTGTTCACCAGCTCCAATATTATGGCAAAATTGACTCTCAGTAAATTGTAATAAACTATTATCGCTACCAAGAATAGCATGTGTAGGACGGATATGGGTTTTGGTTCAGGGAGCCGAGGCCAATGAGGAGGAATATATTGACCACTAGGTTCACCACTCTCGGATATTCTCTTATTTTTACCAAAAAGTATTTTTAAGGTAGACATCTTAATTAATCAAGTAATAGAAGATAAATAAAACAAACAAACTATAAACTTAAGAGCGGGAACGCGTTTACCAAATTGACGAACAACTTGTTGAAAATTGATTATCGTTGAATACTTGAAGACTTCAATTCACAAAGTTCATATTTATTTCACAGATTGTAACAATAAAGTAAGCAATAGTAGCAATTTGTAGAAAATAATTAGAGAGAAATTGTGATAAATTGATGATTTTGTAAGAAAAATGAAAGAATGAGGGGGTATTTATATTTGAAAATAGGGGAAACGTGTAATTATAAAATTTTGGGGTTAAAACAAAGTGGGGGAATCGGGGGGGGGGGGGTGTTAAATGGCTATTTTGTCAATAGACAACGACTGTTTTGTGACAGCCAACAACCATATTTTAAATTGCCCAACGGATAGTTCATTTTTTTTATATTTGACCTTTAGGACTGTTTGCCCTGTCACACCTCTTTTTTTCCACACAACCCTTTTACGTGGTTGAGTTAGAAGAGTTTTTCCAATTGAAGTGACATTTTGAAAAGGGATTATTTATTATTTGGAGTCGCCACTTGGAATTGAGTTTTGGTGTTCCAAGTCACCTTTTATTTGAATCCCCTTTCAAAAGGGAGGTTTGTGTCACGACCCAAATTTCCCTCCGTTGTGTACCGTGATGGCACCTATTCTTAGGGACTAGGTAAGCCTAACATTTAACCACAATAACAATAATAAAAGAACTTTAACAATCTCGATAATAGAAATCTTGACTGAGTTTACATTTTCCCCAAAACCCGTTAAATACAAGTCATAAGTTGTTGGCCCATGTCACTGAATGGGTTTTGAAGATTGACAAGTTGAACCAGGTCCATCAGAGCACACACATCTGAACGGAACGATTGCCACAAGAATTGTTCATGCAAAGAAGATATATAAGTGATTACTGAGTATCAAAGAGCTAAAAGGATGTCTACTAATACAAAAAGGTTGCAAACTGATAAAGAAGATTGAAGTTGATTTCAGCAAGGACAGAAATAGAAAAGGAAGTTGAGTCATAGTTGAACTCGTATACCTAGGTAGATTTGGATAGGAACTGAACCATGTACTCAACAACTGGATCTATAAATACTCAATGTATTACTGCTGAAATAAGAGACGCACAAAGACAAAAGTGAATCAAGTTCTGAAAAGCAACAATTCCCAGGATATTTTGCAAGCAGAAGTATTGTGCGAAGGCTACAGTTCAACTAGAAGAAACAGTTTCATTGTTGATGTATTGAGTCTAGTTGATTGTAGTAGGCGATTTAATATTGTATCTTTTCAGCTTTCTTAGAAGCAAATTTTAATAGGTACACATTGTTCAAGTTAGAGTTAGCTTGAAATCTGTAGAAATTAGCTAGAGGCTAGTTGATACAAAGAGAATTAGAGTTAGTCCTAGGATTACAAAAGAGTTTATTTTGTAAGTCCTTTTGGCTCAGAGTTTTTAGTGAAGTGTTTGAGCAAATTCTACTGAGGAGTAGGTCGTGGTTTTTTCTCCTTTTGAGCTAGGTGTTTTCCACGTAAAAATCTCTGTGTCTTTACTTTACTGCTTTATTATT
>MDKH01056928.1:0-14191 GCA_005239495.1 Nicotiana undulata | reverse complement strand
CAACACCCTTAGCAAAGCACTCCTGTGAGTTTCAGAGTTTTGTAACAGGGAGAGGATGGATATATGAGCTGGCGTTTTATTCAACTGGTCGACGATTGAGTATTACTTGGCTTGTATATTTCTCCACTAATCGTCTGAACCTATTTCAATGATGGGGGTGGTTGTTGTCCTGCTTGCTAGACTCGGCCAAATGCTCAGGGGTATAAACTCTGCCAGTTCTTGTCATACCCTGTGCAGCGATGGATTCCTCAGACTTGCCTTTACCTTTCCTCCTTGCTTCAGCGGTATAGTCCCATGGAATGGCGTCTGAGTAAAAGGGTGCCGATGTTGACATTGCCACTGGAATAGGTGTGGTTATTCTTATTCCTGCCGGAGTATATGTTATAGATGGCCGGACTGCAACTTCGAGCGGTCGCACAAACTCGACTTCGATCGGCCCTGGAGTTTTTCCCTCGGCGGGTGGCCTTGATTCAAACTCAAGTGGAATGGACATGTTTACCTCAACTTCCTTAGACGGCTGCATATGGACCACGATCGGATTAAGAGTAATCGCATGCTTCTTCGGATCACCCTCGATAATTAGCCCAATTGATCCCTCAGGATCCCAATCATATTCAACCTCAATCATGTGGACACCGCCTTTATGGTCAGGCATCGGATTATTGCGAACATTAGGAGCAGGGTCCTAGGCTACAATGATCTTGTTATCTATGAGGGTTTGTATCTTGTCTTTCAGGGAACGACATTCCTCGATTGTGTGTCCCTTCATGCCGGAGTGGTAAGCATAGTTTTTTTTTGGGTTGACACACTGAGATGGGTTCTCAGGGATGACAGCGGGGATGGGTGTGACATAACCGCCGGTTTTGAGCTTTTCGTATAATTGGTCAATAGGTTCAGCTATGGCAGTATACTGTTTTGGTGGATGACGGTCGAAGTTTGGGAGAGGTCTCGGGAAGTTTTGGCGATTAGGGGGTGATTGATAGTGAGAAGGTTGGGAGTTGTAGGCATTATAGACGGGAGTGGGTTGTGAGTATCTGGGCAAGGTAGGCTGATATGTGGATGGTGGAGTTTGGTAGGCGGGTGAGGGTGTCTGGTATTGATGTGAAGGTGCTTGGTAACTTGGAGGTGGTTGGTATGTGAATGAAGGTGTGGGGTATACTTGGTATTTGGGAGGGGACTTGGCTTGCTTTGCTACCATCACGACTCCTACGTCCCTTTTCTTGGACACACCACCGGATTGCAGAGCTTTATTGGTAGCCTGTAAGGCTTAGAAGTTAGTAACCATATCGATTTTTATGCCTTCCTCGATTCGCTCTCCCAATTTGATGATATCAGAAAACTTGTGCCCTTCGACCATCATTAGCCGCTCATAGTACTGAGGATCCTGAGCGCGCACAAAGAATTTCTTCATTTGTTCATCTTCCAAGGCTGGCCTGACCTTGGCAGCCTCTAACCTCCAACGAGTAGCATACTCACGAAAAGTCTCAGTTGGTTTCTTCTTTATGTTCTGGATGTAGAACACATTCGGTGCATTCTCCATATTGAATCTGAATCTATCCATGAAGTCCGTAGCCATATTCACCCAATTGATCCATTTCTTTGGATCCTGATTGATGTAGCAGGATAGTGCATCACCTTTCAAACTCCTCATGGAGAGTTTCATGCGGATCCTTTCATCGTTTCCCACGCCGACCAATTTGTCGCAGTAAGTCCTCAGATGGACTCTTGGGTCACGAGTATCATCAAACATCTCGAACTTAGGAGTTTTGTACCCCTCGGACAGTTCAACATCGGGCTGTATGCAAAGATCCTCATAATTCAATTCCTCAACCCCTTTAACTCCTTCGACACCCTGAACCCGGTTGGTCAATTTCTTGAGTTCCTCAACCAGATTCCTGATAAGCTAGTCCTTCTCTTCGGACTCATAGGTATGCAGTGTGGAATGAGCTACGTTTTCTACATAAATGGGGTTGTCATAAGCCTGGAAGTGGTCTCTCGTTTGATCTTGGGGAGGTGGAGTGTTGTAGTGACATGTGTTGCGTGGTGCTGGTGGAACGGGATCTTTGGGGTGATTGGGTTGTTTTGGGACGTTTTGGGGTAAAGTGGGGTTAAGAGTATTTGGGAAGTGAACGTCTGGAACATTGAGGGAGAATGATAAGTGGGCCAAATTCTTGACTTGGTCAAGTTCCTCTTGGAACTTTAGCAGCTTCTTCTCTGGTGGAGACATACCCTCGTGCATAACTTTAATATCCTGACCATCAGTGATCTCAACCTGTTCATCCCTGTTGTCTTTTCTAGTACCGCTTGCATATGCCATCTTAGTTTTACCCTTGCTTTTCCCTTTGGGAGGACTGGGAGGAGGAATAGGAGGAGGGCCCTTTGATCTGGTGCAATAAGTTGTTGATGCCAGAGTACACGAACTAACCTTTGGGGGAAGGGGAATAACTAACAAAAAGGCAGTGAAGTTAGTGAAGATATAAAGAATATTGCGGTAATTTAAACACGTAATGTGAAAATGTAAAACACATCCTAAGTTGGGGAACCTCTTTATGCCCAAGGTAGGCCTAGCAACAAATTAATTTGGAGAACTTAAATACTAAATTCCTCATTTTATTGATTATAAAATAGACAAATCCAACTTGACCCTAAAAATACAAAAATGTAAAGTGTCATTAATGGCCAATGGCCTTATTACATCAAAAGTAAAGTATAGACAAATCCTATCTATTTGGTCTCAGAAGGACCTTCCCTAGACTCGGCACCTCTACTTGCTTTGATCAACATTCCCATCTCGCGGAGTCCCAACAACAAGTAGGTCTTGGCCAGAATTCCTACTTCCGCTCCCTCGGTCTTTTGACAAGTCTCGATCCTCCTAAGGAACTTTTCCTCTAAGTCAACTATGCCTCGTTCCAAGTGTGCTAGCCTCTTGGTTGAAGTGATGGCCATGTCCTTCCATTCCTCGATCAGCTTTTTGTTGGCTATGTGGATTTTGTGATGATCTTCTTCACAGTCACGGAGCCTTTTGCGCAGCTGGTTGAACCTAGTTGTTTCCTCGGCTTTCTCGTCTATGACCCTATGTCCTTGGGAGAAACCTGGCTCAATACTTCCTCCCCAAGTTATCTTCCAACCATCCTAGATAGTAAGGAGAGAAACCAGCGTGATACCTCTCAGGCTCGATAGTATCCTTCTCCAACCGGATCCTGCAGTGCCCAAATTGCTGAGCTTGACATTTGTGAGGGCTATCGTCATCTTGGGAAGTTCGCCCTGAGATGACTCATTTTCTCGACCCTTGGAACGACTTGTTTCCTCCCCGCCTGCCTCATGACGCGAATCGGGACGTAAGGGTATGTCCCTCTAAGACCAATCAATATCAGGAACAGGGTGTCTCTAGTTCGAATGATGAATTCGTCGGTCGAGAATCACTCGAACATCCATTGGATTTGATCCTCGGTCAGATCTCCCAATAACTCAACCCATCCCTTGGCATTCTCCGGCTATGCAAACATGTCGGGGATGTAGTTCATACGCTTTGGATGATGGAAAGCAATATGATCATCCCAAATTCTCCTATGTATGTCTTGACGGTAGTCACCCCTTTGCAAATGCTCGGTGAGCCAAAGCTAAAGTAGCAGGTTGCAACCCTCAAAATGTTTCGCTCCTCGTTGACAGTTCTCCAAAGCTCGGAATATGTCAGCAACAATCATGGGTACAATGCTGAAATATTTTCCGTCGATCCCTTTCATCAGAGTCTTGGTAACCATAGCCAATCTCGTGTGGATTCTCCCCTTCTTTGTCGGGAAGACCATCAATCCCAAAAAGCAGAATATGAAGACGAATACCCGGCGGTGATGTGTCCTAGAGAGGTGAGGGAGAACTCTTCCTGATATGTGCGGTAAGACTGACTATGGCCATACCTCTCGTACAAATAGTCAAAAGGGATGTACGAGTCTTCCAAGCAGACTAAATCCGAATTCTTCTTGAGTCCCATCATTTTGAAAAAAAAACCGACATGTTCGGCTTTCAGGCATCAATAACCCTTGAGACTCCCAAGGCAAACCAACTAAACCCTTTATCTCCTCTAGCAGCGATGTCATCTCATTGTTCCCAAATCAAAAAACTGATCGATCACAATCCCAGAATAAGGTGGCAGCCTTTATCATCATGTTATTAGGCTGAATGTCCAAAAGAGAGGGCAAGTTGCCCAGGTGTTTTCTGGCTGCTGTTTTGTCGCTTGAATGCAAGTCTTCCCACCAACTTAGAGGTTTTGGCTAGATGTTGGTGACCATGCCAAATCTGGGGACCTCGTGCCTCATTTATGCAAAATAAACAGGTTAGGCCCTTACCCCCACCAGACTCGACTATTTAACACCAATAATTAGCAATGAGCATTTAAGTTCTCAAAATAAATGCACAGAACATCTTTTGAGTTCCAGGGAAACCCAATGGATTTTGGACAAGGCTATCTCAAAGGCTATTGTGCGGACAACATGTTAGCCTGACTAGGTTTGACCATGATGCATGCAACATATAATAGAGTAAGGTTTCTATTGGGGTTTTAGACTGGTACCCTTGAGCAGACAACTCAAGGGGGAAGGCACGGAACTGTCGACTGCACCGCTGATCGACTAGTTTTACCGCAGATACGCCTTTCCAAATTTAGGGGTGATAATATTGGAATAGCACAAAGCGTTGCTATAGGATTTGTTTGGCACGAGTGGAATATGAATGCGGAGCATGATATGTAATAATAAGCATTAAAACAGGTAAGCATGTATTTTCACGTTGAGGAAAACGGTAAAGAAAGGAAATACAACATTTATAATGGAAATTGGTTACAAAGAAGACATGAAGATATGTCAGTTACGTTCAAGTGAAATAAATACATATAAAAGTAAACAATTAACGACATATAACGAAGAATAAGAAAAGGCATAAGCATTTAAATGCAAATTAAAGGTCCAAATTTACAAAGCAAATTGTAATGGTATAAGCCTAGGGAAGATCTGCAGCAGAGTCGCCATGCTGTCACGCCTCCTTTTTCTATTGCACGGATTAGGTACGGAGAGGTCGGGTTTATTACATTCTGGACAACTCCTTAAAGGAAGAGGTTTAAGGAAGAGTCGCCACCTATCGATTTTTTTGGTGCGTTAGGGCACCTAGATTGATAACTCACGAACTAATTCGCGTTACCAGAGATTGGGTAAGGGCTTGAAATTATCCCAAGGGGAAGGTGTTAGGCACCCCTCAAGATCCACAACTGTGGGTCCCAGCCAATAAGTTTTGTGAATTTGGATGGTGAGCAATTAACAAGTAAGGTTCATATAAGAGGGGCTTTAAAACAAGTATGAAAATCTTTAAAGGTTTTGAAATAACATTAGGATAAACATTTGAAAAGAATTATCCTAGGTTTAAAGTAATACGGATCACTTCAATGAAATACCCGGTATGTCACACCTCGAAGAGGCGGCTACACATGGTATTAGCGCACCGGTCATCATATCCATATTCTACCCTTCCCACCCCGTAAAGGTTGTTAAAAAATGCGTGTGTTGGTCGCGAATGCTTATTGCGTGCCATTACCCGTCACATCCTATAAGTCTTGGAGGGTGTTTAGGACTACTAGTCCTACAAGGCAGGAACTAGGCCGAACCCTTAGGTTTAAAGGATAAAATACTAAGCGACATACAAAGCAAATAGGACTGCACATAAAAAGGGAACATATATAGACAAAGAAAGGCTCATAGATCCCTCCACAAGTAGACACGTAAATGGCACGTCTTAAACACAATTAAAGTCTAAGGACAAGAGTTTGAAAATAGGAAGTTTAGTAAAATAGTAGGAGTCTGGGTTAGAAAACTAATGAAGACAGAAACTTTAATTAAAAACTGATAGTTGATTTCAAAATATACAGTAGCTAAAGGCATCAGTAAAATTAAAAAATATGCAGTGATTAAAAGCTTTTAGCAAACATAGATGAAAGTTATTAAAGCATGGGTTTGAAATGATTTTAAAGGATAAGTGAATAAAATACAGTGGCTCAACATAGAGTAGTAGCTATTAGTTTTCAAAGAATTGTAGCAAAAGAAGTAGTAAAATAGTATCAAAATATAGTGATATGAAAGGCATACAAACAAGGATTCGAAATGGCACGATTTTGAGCAGAATGAGGCATTTTTGAAAACCTGGTAGTTTGAAGGCATGATAGAGCAGGAGTCAGTAAAAACTCAGTAAAAGAAACAGATGCACAACTTCGAGAATGTTTAAGATAGAGCATGAGTTTTAATAAAAGTAAATGAGCCTCAGTGAAATAAACAGGAGTGGGAGCAGCAGGGTTCAAAATGTTTAAAGAAAGTGATTAAACTAGAAGAAAATGATTGATTTGATTTTAATACGTATTAGGCGTAAGGTTTGCCTAGGCGTTGTATACATTGCCTACTTATTTTTAAAGAGTGAACATGCACATTTGGATTCTGATTTTAATAAATACATGTTTGCAGGAAATTATTTTAAATAGGTTAAACATATTTTATGAGAGTATGAGATTACGCTAACTAGGCGTTCAGGTTCTGACAAGATAAAAAAAAAGGCTTAAGGGCAGGATATCTAATGCACAAAATATCACCTTAAGACATGGTTTCTATATGTCATGTTTATAAAATGCATGAGCAATACATTATGGTTGTTTTTGTTACTCATTAGGTTATACTAGGTGTGAATATAATAGATATGTCAAAATGAAGACCCTAAACATGATTTTTTTTAATGTATGGTATGCATGTCCTAGACATGATACTATTGCGCACATAGAAAATAAAGCCTAAGTCATGATTTCTACACATACTACACTAAACATGCATAATTACCTCCCATATTCACTATCCATCCCCAATAGTTTATTTACAAATTATTACAGGCCATAGCAAATGAATTACAGTAATTCAAAGAAAAATAAGAAGTTATTCTATAAAGAGCCTTCAAGCAGGCCCAACCTTCCAGCCTCACCCCTTTTGAGCCTCATAACCTTACACAGTCTGGGTGCGGCTAAGCTCCCAAAGGTCCTTGTGAGGGCCCTGGCCAATAACAGCACCCAGCAATTACCAAAGTTGAGATAGGTGTAGTGTAGAATTACCTGCCTCAGTGTGTCAAAGTTCAGAGGGAACTCAAGGTCCCTAGGCAATGCTCACACTGAGGGGGTGGAACCTAAAGGTTTAAGAGTAGGGTGAAGTGAAGGAAGGAGTAGTTAAAAAGAGTTAAGTTTTGAAAAGGGGTTTTGAAATAACAGGACTTTAAAGAATAGTATAAAGATCTTTTTTTGTAAAATTAGTTTGAAAAGGAAACAGCAGAATGGTCACAACTCAGCAAGTATGCAGAATTCAAGAAAAGCAAACACAAAGAGGGAAAGGGATCGGGACAAGTATTAATAGCAGCATAGTTGCAGTAATCGGTCATTAGAACAAAGTTACAGATTTTCACAGGATGTGATATGCCAAGAGCATATCATATATTATAGATACAAATCTGAGAATACTAAATATTATAGGTGCATTAGAAGCCAGGCAATTGATAGAGAAAAGTACATGAAGAGATGTTAAATATGCAGAATGGAGCCGTAGAAGATCACATAGGCCATAATGAATCATAGAGAGAAAGACAGGAATCATGCTTGGATAAAAGAAGAAGACAGATCATAGAACGAGAGTAGGCATACTAGTTACATGGTAGGCAATAGAACCATAAATAAAAACACAAAAGAAACAACAAGAATCTTAACCAAAATTGAAACATATTGTTTGAGGATGTTGTAAACTTAAATTAGAACATACCAGTGTTAAGAGAGAGCAAAGCAGAAGATAGAAAAGTGATAGCACTATTAGCCTTGGCTTATAGTAGGCTAATAATAGGCAAGAATAGAGAGCAACAAATGGAGCCAAAGAGATACAGCAAGAAAGAGCACACAAGAACAGTGTAGATGTCTGTGTGTGCTTGTGTGATCAAGAAAGTGTGTTCAGTGTGTGTCTGTATTTATTCAGTGTGTTTGAGTGTCTATAAAGAGAGAAGACAGGGTATATATGGTTTAACAAAACGAGTAGTCACATAGGTAAAGGGTGCACAGTTATGGAAATGCAACAAATTAGTATCAATTAAATTACTGGACTCCTTCAATTAAGGAGTCAAGTTCAAACAGTGCAGTCAAGGCTAAGTAAGGAAAGGAAATCAACTTATAAGACTGATTTTGTTTAATTAGAGACAAGGAAATCACACAATACATAAATAAAGCAAAGTACATAGTATTTTAAGGAAAATTGAAGTAACATTACATTTATAAAGTAAACTAGGGTATTAGTTTGAAAATCAACTGAAAGAATCTCGGATTCAATTGCAATCACAGGGAATCCAAAATCGTTAAGGAAAGTATCGTATGAGTAAGGAAAGCACTCAAAATTTTGTACATAATTACAAAGTACATACATAATCACTTATTCAAAGAAAGCATCACATAAGTATGGAAAGAATCAAAAATTAGTACAGGATTACAAAGGGAATACACAATCATGTATCCAAGGAAACATCACAAGCCCGGGAAAAGGCAGTATAAATTCAATAGGTAAACAATCAATAAGGTCTCAAATTACAGGGAATCCAGTTTAAGGAAAGTATAACATAAATATAGACAGCATTTAAAAACTGGTACAAAATTACAGAGGGAATACACAGGATCAGCTATTCATGGAAAACATCACAAGCTTGGGTGTTTTTATACAAAAATCAATATAAAATCAATAGGTAAAAATCAATAGGGTAAATCAATAATTAAACATTTAAACAATAGTAACACAAAAAGATAATCAACAGGAAAAGGTCATAGCACTGAATTAAACAAGAACACACGGCTACACATAGTCGAGTGAAAAACGGATACACATAATAGAGACTAACCCCAAAAATAGGGTTTCAACATAACAATCAAGGCAATATGAAATCACAAGATGCTTTTTTAAAACACAGTAGAGATGATAAAAAGATCAAAAATTGAAAGGAAAACTGTTTTGAGAACAGGGTCGAGAAACCCTAGTTTTGAAATTGTTCAAAAGATGAAATTTTCCGGAGAAAATCATAGATAAACCTCATAATGTTGTAAATATAGAACATATCTTTAAGAAAATCAAGAAACAGAAAATTAGGGTTTCGTGGAACCCAGAAAAGAGGGCAAACCTCATGAATGGTTTTGATTTAGGCCGGAGAAACTGTGAACTTCTTCAAACGGTCGGGGGTTGGCCGGACACTGGCAAGAGGCTCAAAGAAGGTGGGTGGAACCCTCCAGGCTTGTCTGAAGAAGTCAGGGCATCACTGAGCAGGTGAGAGGTGAGTTGATGACCAGGAGATGACAGGGAACCAAGTTTCTGGTCAAAATCCACCGGAGAAGGCGACTAGAGATCATCGGAGAAGGCGAAGTCAAGGAGACTTCTAGAGAGTTGTAGAGAGAGATAGGGAGATAGAGAGATGAACCGTCTCGAAGAGAATGATACGGAGGGGGAGGGGTTAGGTTAGTTTAGTTTAGGTAATAAAAATTTGGGCTGTTAATCTGATCTGATCAACGCCTCAGATTGGCTTGGGATTGGGTCGGGTTTTTGATGGGTTTTGGGCTGGGTTGTTTGTGATCTGGGTTGGGTATTTTAATTGGGTGGGTTGGGATTTAAAATCAGGCTAGAAGGTAAATGAAATGTGGCTAGTTATTAAATACCCCAAAAATAGATAAGTAATTAAATAAACAACCAATAATTGTACAAAAAATGAAATTGAGTTTAAATAGATGAATTGCAGTAATTAAATAATATTAAGTGTAAAAATGTATAAGTTTCGAATTAAAATAATACACAAAGTTCAATTGGGCTATAGTTGCAAAATTATCATACTTGAAATTTAATAAGACCCAATTGGCCAATTTACGAAATAATTGGATTTTAATATGTAAAAAGTGATTATAAATGACATACTGAACTGGAAAATATTTTGAAATTATTTTAGAGCACAATTTATGAATTATAAAAAATATACAATATTAAATAAATAGGGAAATAATTTAGATAAAATATGGAAAAATTAGGAAAAATACTCATTATTTCAAAGAGTGATTTTGAAAGCTTATATACAAGTTTGAAATAATTTGAGGAAAAATTGGGTATCAACACCAGGAAACCTGCATAATCTGCAATAACATATCCTACAAGGTCTAAATTACTACCTTTAGGATACCAAAGAAATAAATTAGTAGTGCCCTACAGATATCTCAGAATTCTCTTCACTGTAGTTAGATGGGACTCCTTTGGATTTTCCTGAAATCTAGCACACAGTCCTACACTGAACACAAAATCTGGTCTGCTGGCAGTGAGATATAATAAAGACCCAATCATCCCTCTGTATAGCTTTTGATCAACGGATGAATCAGATTCATCAACATCTAATTTTTTAGCTGTGGCTATAGGGGTGTTAATTTCTTTTGAGTCTTTCATTTTAACTCTTTTGAGCAATTCTTTCACATATTTTTGTTGATGGATCATTGTTCCAATTGAGTTTTGCTTGATTTTCAAGCCTAAAAAGAAGTTTATCTCACCCATCATACTCATCTCAAACTCACTCCCCATAAGTTTAGCAAATTCCTTACTCAATTTTTTAGAGGTTGCCCCAAATATGATATCATCCACATATATTTGCACAACCAAAAGATCCTTACCTTTTTCCTTTAAGAATAAGGTACTGTCAATTTTACCTCGTTTGTATCCATGTTCTAGCAGGAATATTGATAGCCGCTCATACCATGCTCTTGGTGCTTGTTTGAGTCCATACAAAGCCTTGTCAAGTTTGTATACATGGTCAGGTGACTCCTTGTTTTCAAAACCTGGAGGTTGTTTGAAAAATACTTCTTCTTTTAGATAGACATTGAGGAAAACACTTTTTACATCCATCTGATGAAGAGTAAATTCCATGTATGCAGCAAATGCTATAAGAAGTCTGATTGCCTCTAGTCGTTCCATAGGAGCAAAGGTCTCATCATAGTCAATTCCCTCCTCTTGACTATATCCTTGGACAACCAGTCTGGCCTTGTTTCTTGTAACAGCTCCATCATCATCGAGTTTGTTCCTGAAGACCCACTTTGTGCCAATCACTGATCTGTCTAGTGGTCTGGGTACCAAGTGCCATATTCGACTTCTTTCAAATTGATTCAGCTCTTCTTGCATGGCATTTTCCCAGTCAGCATCCTGTAAGGCTTCATCAATGTTCTTTGAATTGATCAAGGATAGAAAGGCATCAAACATACACAGATTTTTCAAAGAGGATCTTGTTTTGATTTTGGATGTCAAATATGTTATGATGTTCTCGAGAGGGTGAGAGTTTTTATATCTGTGTGGTTTGACCACTAGTTGTTCACTTCTAGATGATCCCATGGTGTCTTGTTGTTGTGGAACAGGATCAGGGCCAAGGTCCAGAGTGATTTGCTGTTGAGTTCCCCATGTCATGTTGCTTGGGGTAGTTGGACCTGAACCATCAGCTGTTCCATCTTCCATATTTGCTTCAATTTGTTCACTGCTTCTGACCAGTCAAAGCTCCTCATCTTCTAGTTCCTGTCTCTCAGAAAGAGTGCTAGTTTCATCGAGGACAACATGCACACTCTCTTCTACACACATAGTTCTTTTGTTATATACTTTATAGGCTTTGTTATGTGATGAATATGCCAAGAATACTCCCTCATCACTTCTGGGATCGAATTTACCTAGGAAATCTTTGCCATTGTTGTGCACAAAGAATTTGCATCCAAAAGCCCTAAGGTGGGATATGTTGGGTTTTATCCCTTTAAGTAATTCATAAGGAGTTTTCTCTACCAGTGGTCTGGTCATGCATCTATTTCTTATGTAGCATGCAGTGTTTATTGCTTCTGCCCAGAAGTTGTGGGGTAGTTTTCTAGAAAGAAGCATGGTTCTAGCCATATCTTCAAGAGTTCTGTTCTTTCTTTCAACAACTCCGTTTTTCTGCGGGGTTCTAGGGGCAAAAAAGTTGTGATTTATACCATGTTCATCACAGAATTCAACAAACTTTGCATTCTTAAATTCAGTACCATGATTAGATCTTATTGATGCTAGTTGATTTCCTAACTGTTTTTGAGTTTTTCTAACAAATGAAGTGAACATATCAAATGCTTCATCTTTAGATGTCAGAAATAAGGTCCAAGTGAACCTTGAGTAATCATCAACTAGCACCATTACATATTTCTTACCACCTCTGCTCAGAGTTCTCATAGGACCACATAGGTCCATATGAACCAGTTCCAACGTCCTGGTGGTACTGACCATTTTCTTGCTTTTGAATGAGGATCTTACCTGCTTCCCCCTTGCACATGACTCACAAACTTTGTCTTCCTTGAACTTAATGTTAGGAAGCCCTGCCACTAAGTCCTTAGAGACTAATTTGTTAAGCTGATTTAGACTCGCGTGACCAAGTCGTTTGTGCCAAAGGAGGGGATCACTGTCCAACACACTTAAGCAAGTGAGTTCATTTTCTGATAGTGTGGAAAAGTCTATGACATAGATGTTATTCATTCTTTCTCCCTCTAAAACAATCTTGTCAGTAAGTCGGTTAATCACAAAACATTTTGTGGAAGTGAAAGCAACCGGGTTACCTCTGTCACAAAATTGTGACACACTGATCAGACTATATTTCAAGCCATCTATCAAGTACACATGTTCAATGGAACGTGTGTCATCCTTACCTACCTTACCAACCCCAATAATTTCACCTTTCTTTCTATTTCCAAAGGAGACATTTCCTCCTTTGAGGTTTTCAAGTGAAAGGAACCGTTCCTTTTTCCCTGTCATATGTTTTGAGCAGCCACTATCCAAGTACAAAATTTGGCTGTTTCCTCTCACTTGAACCTACAAAAATGAAATCAGGGGTTAGTCTTAAGAACCCAAACTAGTTTGGGTCCTTTTCTATGAGAGATAGGATGAATTTAGCCTTTTCTGACCCAATTTGGTAACCAGTTTTTTCTTTTAACAAAGCTCTCATTTCTTCGACTAGCCTGCTCTTTTGCAGTACACTCAATTTTGTAATGACCAGTCTTACCAAAATGGGTGTAAATTTTATTCTCAGGGAGAGTTAGATACTTGCTTTTGGGATCCCACTTGGGCAATTGACTCCCAAAGCCAAGCTCTCTCCGGTCGCTACTATGATTTTCTTGAAGCCATGTCAAGGCATAAGAGGATTTATTCCATTTTCAAGTTCGATCTAATTCATGTTTTACTTTACCAAGTTCTTCTATAAGTGTCCTTATCTGTTCATCCTTAGAATACATCTTATCCTTTAGTTTTCCCACATTTTCTTCTAACATGATATGAGAATGATCAACAATCTTTTTACTAGTTCCTAGCTTTAATTTTAAATTTTCATATTTTAGCTCTAGAATCTTAGTATCAAGTGGATGAACCTGGTTCATCAAGACAGTGTTTTTCTTTTCAGATTCACTTACTTTGATTTCATGTTTCATGCATTTTGCTTTTAGCATTGCACACTCTTTAGAGAGTTGTTCTTTCTCTTTGTTTGTTTATTCGGAATCATCCATGAAATCAAGAAGCAACTCAGAGAGTTTTTCTTTAGATAGGAATTTTATTTTGTTTTTGAGATGGGATATACTTACCTCTGGTTCTTCATATGATTCCTCATCAGATTCGCCAATTGCCATGAGCGCATGTTCTTCATTCTCACCATCTTCTGATTCTTCATCTGAGCTTTCCCCCCAAGCAGCAACCATAGCTTTTGTTGTGGTTTTCTTGAGTTGGACCAGTTCCTTCTTCCTCTTCCTTCTTTCAAATCTCTCATTTTTCCATTCCACTTCCCACTGAGAACAGTTCTTGATATGGTGGTCAGTTTTTCCACACTTGTAGCATCCCTCGTTGGTTGGCCTTTCTGGAGCTTTTGCTTTGTTGTAGTTTCCACCCCTTGAAATGCCCTTCTTCCTTATGAGAAAGTTTCTGAATTCTTTGGTAATCATGGCCATCTCGTCCTCCTCCAGATCTGTTCCCTCAGTGATTCTCAGTGCTAGACTCCTTTCCTTCTTTGGAGCATCCATTTTCATTGCATGCCTTCTAAGTTCATAGGCAGTAAGATTTCCAATTAGCTCGTCCAATCTGAGGGTTGCCAT
>ML257044.1:11665-76378 GCA_005239495.1 Nicotiana undulata | reverse complement strand
TACTTGACTGAAAGAGTGCTTATATTATGGGGGCTTCCCTTTCCAACATCTGACTTATATACAGGTCAACATCGACTTAAGAAGCACGAAAAAAAAAAGTAGCTACCTCGGGAGAGGGATGAGAGTAGTCTTTTTCCAATAGGCTAGCTGCCTATTGCAGGAGTTCCTGACCTGAAAGGACACCAGCAAGCTGCTACTGAATGTGAACAAAGTCAAGGAGATGGAATCAACTCAATAGAATTAGGTTTTTTTATGACTGCTGAAGTGACCGAACGAAATGTTGGATTGATTCAATACCGTCTTTAGTCAGGCAAAGATTTCTACGCTCTTATCTTATGATAGTTAGAGAGAAAGATCACTCCTAAACCTCTCTCTTATATAGGTTAGGACTAAAGTCAACTGATTCAACTCAAGCAATCACGCCTTCTTCAAGGGGTGAGGGAGTCGAACTTTCTTTGGCCTGGTTATGATCCGCTTATACCATTACGCTCACGAGCAGAATCTTAGCTTGAGCCTACCTTCGGTGAGAAAGCCTCTTTCGTGATTCTTTTCGTCTTTTTGATGCTGCGATCACATAAAAACATAAACTTTGAGGCTCAATAGCTAAATACATGGCAATTGAATCATAAGCCGAGATCATAAAGAGCCTGTAAAAATTCATTAATGAATCAGTATCTCCTTTACTTGAACACGGGTTTCGACTGGCGAAGCTTTAATTGAAGACCTTTCAGTGCCCTTTCGTTTGGCTTTCCCTTACTAGGTTTAGGAATCCATAATTCTTCAAGAAGACGAGATTAACCCGGATCAAAAGAAAGCGGCGGTGGCATTTTTGAATGAAGTCTATCCGAACCGAATTAGCACTTCTCAGATCAGGCTAGGCCTCTCCAGCTGTTTTTTGGGCTTAAAATTATGTGACTCATAAGCCCTCTGTATCTAAAGATAGATGGCTAAAGGGCGGGTTCCGCAGTTAACTAAGAAGGCGATCGATTGCTCTTCTTTCTCAATAAAGGCGGGTAAGGAAAGTCCGAAGGCTAATCCGGCAACTGCTGGCTAGAAGGCGAAAACAGCTTTTGCCAGCTTGAGACTGTTCCTGATGCTGGACTTCAGCTAATTCAATGCTAGGTAACCAAGTTAGTATCCTAGCTNGTTTCGGAGAAATAAGTGGCTCACGAGGAATGGAAAGAAACATATTATATTTGATCTCTAAGTCCGTACATAGCAATCCTGGGTGGGTCATCACTTGTAGGAATGACATAATGCTAATCCATGTTCCACACGGCCAAGGAAGCATCGGTTTTTAATCTCATTATGACTTGGTCGTTCGGAAGAGCAATTAATTCGATCAGAATAGTGGAATGGAAGGCAGTAAAAGAATTAAATACTCCTTTCTTTTCCAATCGCCCCGCGAAGACAGACGTTCGGAAAGGTTCTCGAGATTCTCAATCGCTCTTTTTAGTGGGGAGGAATAGTGCGGGAAGGGAGCGAGACCAAGCCGAGCCACTAGTAGAGATCCCTCTCTTATTTTCCCTTTTTTTAAGATAAGAAAGGAGACAATAAGCCTGTCAACATTGAAGCTTCCGCTTTTGGCAGCTGTTAAGCAAGTGATACCGTACGCAAGTCCGCACCTATATAGTGAGGGTGCGTTAAGGCGAGTTGATGAGCTAATACGGTTGGCTTACTTTTCATATGTATGTGGAGGGAACCTGTCTTTGTATGTACGGGTCTCGGTAATTATAGAGACTAGATAAAATAGGGCAATGAGTTGGTTGTTAGAATGAATGAATGAGGTCGCCGCTTCGCCCTATGGAAACTAACCTTAGTGTCCAAATATTGTCGCGGGAAAGAACCAAGCTCGCACACAAGCCTGCTACCAAGCAGGAACAAAAAAAGAGCCATAGCTCTTCGATCGCTATATTCTTGCGATAGCGAAGGCGTGGTTCATCCTCTAAGAGAGAGTAGATGCGAAGGTTCCGATGCCCTACCTTTGCCCTCTCAGGTTCGACCACCGAGACCAATACTATCAAAAAGAAAGTAGCAAAAATCATAAGAGAAGAAAAGAAATAGCAATGTATCAGGGGCTGAGCGTACCTTCCGCTCAGGAACAAGAAATGGAGTGAAAAGTGGAAAAGCAGGGGATAGGACAGTAATAGGATGGCATTTCCCGTATGAATGGATTAGGTATAGGTGGAAGGAGATGAAAGCTGGCGCATAAGTAATGTAATGATGGCTAAGGGCTTTCTTTTTACCGGTTTGAAAGGAAGAGTGTGCCATGGTGAAATGCAAGACAGAACAGAAAGCAAGGAAGGTGAAACGGTGTTGGCAAAATCCAATACAATGGGTTTAGAAACCACACATTCTCTGGCCGAAGAAGCATCGGACAGGTTGGAGTTCTTACCTTCTTGTACTCAATAGGGCAATTCCTCGCACATAATTAAGGGAGCCATTGAAAGGTGACTAAAACACCAGAAAAGTTTTTTTGCTTCCTGCGTCCTTACTAGTAAAAAGGGGGCTCTTCGACCAAGAAGGCATTCTGGTAGGAAGGATGCATGGAGATTCTGTCTGTCGGAGGTTCGAGAATCTNTTTTGAGTTGTGGGTCATAAGGCGGGCAGCTTTATCTGATCAAGGGCCGGGGCACAAGGGTCCTGGTACTATCCAGGTGCGAAGAACCCCGGAGGTGACTGCAATGAGCAGAAATCTCACTCACGGGCCTAAACGACGAGCAAACACTCGAACGTGAGAGCAAGGGATCACCCAACGAATGGACGAGCTCAAAGGGGGGAGGGAGGCAAGAACCATGCTTTCAGAGACCTAACCCAACCCGGTCCGAATCTTATCTGAACTGCGAGAATAACTGACTAAGCCGTGCCATAAGGGGTCATTCTCCAAACGGGACGCAAGTTCCAATTTAGAAGGCTGAAATTGACCATTAGAAAACAAAACAATGGCCGTCTTTCATTCGGAAAAGGAATTATCTGCACTGGCTTCAGCTGCGCTTTCTGAGAATACCTTAAATAGGTATTTGAGCCAGATCGCCTTCCCTTGATTCACGATCCTTGCAGCTTAATTAATCCCCCATGTGTCGGGACCTGAACCCCCTGCTGAGATTCATTCCTCGTATCATCTAGGAGTGAATAGGGCTTACGGAACAGCAACTGTCCCTCTTCAGTTATCGTGAAATTTCTCAGGGCTCTTCTCTATGAAGAATGCCTCCTCGTTCTTCGTCCATTCCCATTCGATGGAGAAAGCGAATGACATGATTCTCGAGGAGTTACACGACGGCCATGTGATGATGCATCAAATAGATGCAAGGGCTTGCAAGCCGATTCCCCAGCTCCTGAATAGAGAGGTCTAATAGTAGTCACATCAAGTCCTCCCCCTCTTACTCAGAATAGCTAGCGAGAGGAAGATACTTTAGTTGTTCTTCCCTTAAATAAATTGGTATTGTTTTTGCTGTTAGTACTGTAGCTTATGGGCATGTACCACTTCCCCAAGAAAATTTTGACTAGAAAGGATAAGATAGAAGAGGGAGTAAGGCGCCGTCTGTTGTACCGTTTTAGAGAGAATTTGAGTTAAGAGACTAATCCAAAAAAAAGAAAGTGACCAATCTTTCTGTGGAGGCGGCGACTGAGGGGGACTTGTTATGTGATAAACAAATGACTTCAAACAAGATTATGGGCTAGACATTGCTCTACATGATACTTATTATGTGGTTGCACATTTCCATTATGTACTTTCTATTGGAGCCATTTTTGCTTTATTTGCAGGATTTCACTATTGGGTAGGTAAAATCTTTGGTCGGACATACCCTGAAACTTTAGGTCAAATCTCTTTTTCCTATCACAGGCAGCTGGCAAAGCCGAAAGCCCTCTAAAAGGCTCAAGAAGAAGGATTGGATGATCTGCGTGGAGTTCATAATTGCATAAAAGGAGTCAAAGTAGTGGCTGCGGCCCTCTGATGCCCTGACTCTCAGTCTCAATCAAGTAAGAAAGGGAACCCTTTTAGAAAGAGGAAGTTATATCAGGAGTACATTTTGGACCAGGGAATCGGCTTCCTAGGCTGCAGTAAGTAGATCGAGAGGTCGACCTTTTCCCCCAAATCAATGAAGAAGGGAGACGTAAGTTGATTCTTTCGAAGAACCGGAAGCGAAGCGCTATGCCGGGGCGGGGGGACGGAAAAACCAGAAAGGTGAGGATCGAAATTCGGAGAGTGAAGAGAGGAAGGAACCCTCTTTTTAAGCTTACTAGCGTTGACAAAGAAGAAGGAGCCGGTTACTCCCGGGCTGGGCTCTCGCGTGTCCGGGATCCGATCAGATCTACCTCAATGCAGCATGCGCTGAAATCCGCCTAGCTACTTACTACTCTACAACACTTAAAATAAAAAACAAAATCGCCACCGTACGAGACTTGCAGGGCATGTTCTTTGTTTGTATCACCGAGACACCCGGAGACAGACCTCTTTGGCCAGATCTTCCAATCTTTTCACAATTACAGTTCACTGCGCCCGCTCCTTTAAAGGGTTGGTTGTTGACCAACGGAAAGCATGGGAGAAAAAACAACTTTCTTCCTCCGACTTCTTTAGCCACTTCCGCATCTGTCCTATTCGGGAAAGCTTGCTTCGTGGCGGAGCATTTAGCAATGCCAGCAGCCTGGTGAGGGCTGGCTGTCTGAGGACAGGTTAAGGCTGGGCAACTGCATCTAGTAGAGTTGACTTAACACCAAGCAAATCTCCTTTCTAGCGGAAATTAGAAACTTATTCCTTTTTTGTTTGGTGCAATAGCTGGCTCGGCCGAACGGAATCACCGATCTAGATAGAAGGGTCGTTCACTCCCTATTCTTTGAGAGGTTGCTTGCGACGGTAGCATTAGCTAGGGCGCAAAAGAAGATATGGTCCGGTATTCCCTTGTTCCCATTGGCCCGACAGCTGACAAGCAAACCTTCCACGTTCGTGCACCTGTCCCCAATGGAAGAATGAGTGATCTGTTCCCCTGCGGATCATGGCCTTACCACTCGGTCCCCGATGGCCAGGGAAGCTGACCCCAGAAGTTGGGTATTCCTTCTTAAGAGGACACTAACCCTCCCAAAAACTTCGAATTGGGAGGGCGATCCTCCCGGTGAACTGACCGTACCCCAAACCGACACAGGTGAACAAGTAGAGTATCCGGTACCCCTTTTTTGGTTCAACCAAGGTAGGCTCGTGCCCGGGTTCACTCGTGAAAGGAAACTTAAGTCATCGGTTCGAATCCTGTCCCCGCCTAATCCATCTGAGGCCCGGCCTCAAGATTTGAGAAAGACTACAAGGGAAGCCTTGTGTGCCCCTCACTGATCCGAAGGTAAACTCTAGACACATCGCACATGCAACCGAAGCTGACCTTTAGCTAGCCGACCATGTGCCAGAAGTCTATACTGGCATTTCAATAGGTCAATGTACTTTTGATACAACTGCCTTGACAGGATTGTTGGAGGAAGCTTGAAAAATAATAAAGTTTATTATGATACATATCTTTCTCATGTAGGCTCGGGGACTGCAGTCAGCTGCTTCCCTTGTAGTCGTCAGCTCGTTCTTGACAGATCCGATCGAAAAACCCAAATCGATATGAATGGAAGATGCCTCTGGAACTCGTTTTTCTCGGTAAGGATAGGTACGAAGTCACTCGACTGAAAGGAAAGGGCCTTGAGCCCGGTACTCCTTCTTCAAGCTATCACGCCCATCCAAGCCTATTGCTTCTGTAACAGCAAAAAGAAATCTCTAGGGGAATGGGCGTTTTAGGGCGGGATCTAAAAGCTCTCCAACGTGTTGCGGAGGAGAAACTTCTAGAAAGGGACAATTGTCCTAATTTGTTAAGAAAAGTTGCTGAAAATGAGTTAAATATCTGGAAATAGGACAGTTGTCCAACAATTGGTTGTTAAAAGATTCCCTTATCTCCTAAAATTCAGCTGATATCCTCCTTTATTCCCTCTACTTTTCTCTCATATAGGACATCCTCCTAAATTTTTGTGTGTCTGATAAATGCTTCTTGGAATAGTTAATTATTCAAGTTTGAGTGAATTTGGAATGTTCTCTCTCTTAATGCATAAAACTAGCATATTTCTGATTATAGTTGCTCGTACTACTCATGAGTAAATTTGCTACTTGCTAAACAAGAGATTCATATATAAGCATGTTGAAATATAGTTGCTTTCTTCAGCTCAGATCGAGTTTTTGGTGGTTGAAATTTTCAGGATAGAAATGAATCTAGATGAAATGTTCATCTCATGTCTTGATGCTCTAATTAGCATGCACCTGAAGTTTGGAAATCTAAGGGAGGAACAGGGCTGGACTCAAATCGCATAATGGTTAAATTCATTTATTTTAGAACCTGAAAGTTATTTCTTTTATAAGTTTAAAAATTTGTATGTAGTAAGTTGAAGATGGGTTGTATGAACTTAGTTCATCGATTATTAGAGTTAATCAGTAAAAGGCGGTTTGGTCCTTTTCGTTTAGCAAATAAATAGAAAATGATTTCTTCATGTTTTTTTGGTTTAAGTTTTCAATTGCTTCCTGTTTCATTTGTGATGATGTACAAAATTATGTGGCAAAAATGAGTTCCTGAATCACCAGGCCTTTGTTTCCTAAAGTCTGTTGGGCTTAAATGGCTGGCCCAGAAAAGTATTTAAACAAGAAATTTTTACATTCCTATACCATATATGAAACCTTATCACCCTTCATGTTTAAGATTTGATTTAATTATATTAAATATACCAAATTACCAAATCTATACCATAATTAATTTAGGATTATAATTAATGGGCAGTTTTTTACTCCTTAATTAAAGGTGTCCATATATCCCACGTTTCTCTCTCCCCATCATTTGTAACCAGCCGTTTTCCCCTCCCCTTTCTTCCTCTTCTCCCTTCCTTCTTCTTCAAATTGTAGAATTCAGACCTTCGAGATTCAACAAGTCGAAATTGCTACATTCTGTTCTTCATCGTTTTCAGANCTAAATAAGGAATTTTAATACTACAATGATTCCTTATTTAATGAAATATCTGAAAGAATATTTACTTCCTTAATTTTAGCGCCTAAATAGGAAGATTATATCTACTAAGATTCTGTATTTAATGCATTGTATCTGTTTTGTAAAAAAACTATTAACAGGGCAGGTAATTTTCAGATCATGAACATATTTAATAATATAGTTTCCTATATGGTATAGGAACGAAAATGTCCCAGAAAAGTATTTAAACAAGATTGAAGTCTTAAAGAATTTGGATTCCTAGTCAGTTTCAGAGGCCCATAACGTAGCCTGATCTTTCTCAAATGATGCCTTTGATATTAACTTGAGCCCGTTCGCCCTCACATAGGACTTGACGGAGCTCCGGCCTTTTGTATTAATCAAACATGACCCATAACATTATTACTCAACTATTATCAGTGTAATATTAGATAATCAAAATGAGAGGAGTAGATTTAAAATCAAGTCCTTCCACATACCTCTCATGGCCTACGATTGAACAACCCAGTGTGCTTTTGAAATGCCATATGTCCATTTTTAGATAAGCTCAATTTTAGGAAAAGAGGGAGAAAAATAAACCATCATTGGTATTCATAGCATGCCTTAGGCACGCTTTTAACTTACTATCATAATTGCGTACACGTTCGCGTCACATAATTATGATCCCTCAAATAAATCATAGTATGTGTTCGCACGACTTTGGCCGAATAATTCTCTTAATTAATAAAGTGTGATTAATTGTACGTGTGACATGATTTTAGCACTCCAAATAAAGTGGATTTACACACATGTAATCTGCTCAAAGATTAAATCCACCATAATTAAAATCGGTAAAAAGGTAAAACGTACATAGGTTCTAAAAATACGTAATTAAACAATTAGTTAAGCCAAGTGTAGATTAAAGAGACCATGCTAAAACCACGGAACTCGGGAGTGCCTCACGCCTTCTCCCGGGTTAACACAATTCCTTATTCGGTCTTCTATGTTCGCGGACCATAAATAGAGTCATTTTTCTCGACTTGAGAATTTAAAATAAACCGGTGACATGGGACACCATAATAAATTAATATTTCAAGTGACGATTCTTAATTAAATAAATAATCTCATTTCGAATAATATCATTTTAAATGGAAAAACTCTCCTACCCTCGGAAAAGAAGAGGTGTGACTTCCTGCATTCAAATCTTCTTCATAAAATAAACAAGAATATAATGTTGATAGAATCGTTTATGTGACCATTATATTTAATCGTACAAATTAAACTTCAACAACCTCGCCATGCACGTCAACGGTGAAACGTGGACATTGTTTCTTATAACACTAATTGTTATTCGTCAAACATATTTGAGATTTACACAAGAATACAGATTGGTATAAAGTAATCTGAAGTACTAGTGTATATATGATGCAATAATGAAAAACAATGGAATTTAGTGGGCGTTTGGACATTAGAATTGTAAATTTTTGCAAAAAAGTGAAAATGATATTAGAAAATTAGAGTTGTGTTTAGACATGAATATTATTTTAAACTGTTTTTGAATTTTTGTGAGAGATCTGAAGTGAAAATTTTGAAAAATAATTTTTTGAAGTTTTTCAAATTTTCGAAAAATTCCGAAATTCATCTTCAAGTGAAAGTCTAAAATTTCATTGTCAAACACTAATTTCAGAAAATAGTGAAATAAATTTCGAAAAGGAATATATTTTATGGCCAAACGGGCTCAAAGTTTCCATTTCAACAACTATTGGAGAACAACCTTGAATATTGGATAAGTAGTTTTTGTTCCTTTTGAAATTATTTTTTGCTTATTCGTTAGTCTTAACTTAGTGCGTGAAACTGTTCTAAAAGTTATTCTATAGGAAGTTCCAGAAGCAAGCTGAGACAGAGATTCTGAATGCTAATTATTATACTTAGGAATTTTTTTCCAAGTGATGGTTAAAGTCCAAAGGAATAGTAAGAAGTCAATGACATCACATTATTGATTATATAGGGCCAGATAAGTGGAGAAATACTAGCATAATATACGTCGTCCATTCATTCTCTTCGTGTGAGGTCGACGTCCTACAATGAAGTTAACATCGTTTCTGCATGAAGAGTACGTTTAGTTTTCGGGTTCGAATGTTGGGCATGGAGTCATCGTTTTAGTAAGTGTTTTATCACTTAATATGAAACTTTTTAGTACGAATTCGAATTTAATTGGGGCTCAATCAAGGGGAATCCAAATACATTTTGGAAGCGGATTCAAACTGAAACAAAAGTTATCAACATCATTTGACATTAAAAGCAACACTAGGCTAAAAAAACGAGTTTTGCCTCTCCGCTCTTTATTTTGGTTCATAATCTTTTTTTTTTTTGTGGACCCTGTTAAAAATATAAAATTAATAAAAGTTAACAACATTATTAAACTTCAAAAGCTTTTGAAATTTTGCTTAATAAAAACTAATTCAATCTATAACAAAATATCCAACTCTATTTATTGCTTACATTGAAGAGATTAACAACCGCTAACATATTTGTATACGGTAAAAATTGAGAATACCCGATTTTACGGGCTCGAAGGTATGCCTCGAGAGTGAGCCAATATCGAAGTAAGTTCGGACTCGAAGGACATGAAGACTGAGGGATCGAGGTCAGGCTAAATCGACACCGCAGTAAAAGAATCACGAGACATCCGCAATCGACCACCAATCTCGGCAAGAATCTCGGAACTGGCAGAACCATTAACGGTTATTGATATCAGTCATGTATTTTACTTCTGAAATTAAAGTGATACCTTATTTAGGATTCCTCTACTATATAAAGACGAACCATGTTCACTTGTACTGACTATTATCATCATACACGAGTTATCACTTACGCTACCACTAAGAAATACAAACACTCTGCTCTTTTACTTACTCTTAATTCTTTGTTGTTCTTACTGTCCATTCTGCTCATATTGTTCGTATTACTCTTGTTGTTCTTACTGTTCTTGCCACTTGATCTCGAGCCTAATCCAGATCGGGTCGATAACTTGCAATTACACCGATTTGATCTATTTTATCGTTTAATTCCTTTATTTATTTAGCTAATTATCAATTGGCATTGAATTAGATCACATATCCTTATAACCACATTACAAGTTTAATTGTTACTCGTATTTCAAGGTAAAGAGTTTGGCGCCCACCGTGGGGCTAAGGATAATAGTGATCGTTCAGTGCTAGTTCTGACTTAACACACTATTTTACGCTTGTTTCTTATCAAGAATTTTGTTTTCAGGATAAATCATGTCAAACTCAAAAAAAATAGCTACTCGTGGTGACAACGGTCTCGGGCTCCACGGAGAGAACGAGAATATTATAGCTCCAGGAATTGAGGTGCACAAGCTGACCTCGGAGGAGCACCACCCGTCAACATGGTCGATGTCCGTTCGCATATTGCTCTGAATGCGGACTTGGGCGGGGACCCCGTTGGAAGCGTACGCAGAGAGGGTCGAACTGACGGTCGAGGTACTCAGGGCAAAGAAGATGAAGGTCTCGGCCTCCAAGTTATATTTGAAATGTTGCAAGCCCAATAGAATGTCATAGCTCAGTTGCAAAATCAGCACATGGCACCGAATAGGGTCGAACAAGAGGCTACTCGCCGTACCGAGCCAGTGCCTGAAAGATCAGGTGACAATACTTCGACAACTGACCCTGCTATAATGAGAATGCTCGAGGAGCTTACTAAGAGAATAGAGTCGAGAGAAAAGAAAATTGAGGCTAACGACAAGAAGGTGGAAACCTATAATTCTCGAGTCGATCAGATTCTGGGGGCATCGCCGATCTTAAAAGGAATGGACTCCAAAAAGTTTGTGCAAAAACCATTCCCTCCAAGTGCGGCTCCGAAGCCCATACCAACGAAGTTCAGGATTCCCAATATACCTAAATACAACGGGACCTCGGACCTAATGAGCATGTTACCTCTTATACATGTGCCATAAAAGGAAATGCTTTGGAAGTTGATGAAATCGAGTCGGTATTGCTAAAGAAATTCGGAGATACCGTGTCGAAGGGAGTTATGATTTGGTACCACAACTTGCCACCAAATTCCATCAATTCGTTCGCCATGTTGGCAGATTCATTTGTAAAGGCACACGCTAGCGCTATACAGGTTGCAACAAGAAAATCAGACCTCTTCAAGGTGAAGCAGAGGGATAACGAGATGCTAAGAGAGTTTTTATCTTGATTCCAAATGGAGTGTATGGAATTACCACCAATTACCGACGATTGGGTTGTTCAAGCTTTCACCCAGGGATTAAACGAGCGGAGTCGATCGCATCGAACTAGTTGAAGCAGAACTTAATAGAGTACCCGACTGTGACTTGGGCACATGTTCACAACCGATATCAGTCAAATATTAGGGTCGAGGATGACCAACTGGAAGCCCCCTCGGGCTCAGTGCATCCTAACCGGTCGACAGGTAAGAACCAAGGAGATGTTGATAGAGAATCGAGGTCGAATAAAGATAGGTATCAGCCATATGCTTCAGATAGAAGGAATAACCATCCCGGACGTAATTCTGCTCGGAACGATCGGAGGGGTAATCGAGGACAGAATTCTCGGGAACTCATGAGCAAAACTGGATTCGACAAATATGTAGATCCCCCAGAAGGACCCCGACTTTTAGAGTACAATTTCAGTGTCGATGCCTCGGGTATCGTATCAGCCATCGGGAGGATCAAAGACACTAGGTGGTCCAGACCTATACAAATCGATCCCTCTCAAAGGAATCCAAACCTGATGTGTAAATACCATGGCACGCATGGCCATAGGACCAAAGACTACAGACGGTTAAGAGAGAAAGTAGCTCGATTGTTGAACGAGGGTCACCTTCGAGAATTCCTCAGATATAGAGCCAAAATTCACTTTAGGGAAAGAGACACCAATAGAAAGAACGATCAAGAAGAACCTCAGCATGTTATCCACATGATCGTCGGCAAGGTCGACGTCCCACAAGGACCTATATTCAAACGCACCAAAGTATCGATCACGAGGGAGAAACGGGCTCGATATTATGTGCCCGAAGGCGCTCTTTCGTTCAACGATGAAAAAGCAGAAGGCATCTCACAACCGCACAATGACGCCCTGGTAATTTCTATTTTGCTAAATAAAATTCAAGTTAAATGTGTTCTCGTGGATCTAGGTAGCTCAACAAACATAATCAGATCGAGGGTCGTAGAGCAGCTCGGCCTGCTAGACCAGATTGTACCTGCATCACGAGTCTTGAATGGCTTCAACATGGCCAGTGAAACAACGAAAGAGGAGATAATCCAACCAGTAAACGTGTCCGGGACCATCTAGGACACAAAATCTCATGTCATCGAAGGTGACATGAGATACAATGCATTGCTCGGAAGGCCGTGGATCCATAACATGAGGGCAGTACCATCGACCCTTCACCAAATGATGAATTTCCCTACAGTGGATGGTGTGAAAACGGTTAATGGGGAACAGCACGCTGCAAAGGTAATATTTGCAATCGACGAGGTGACACCGATATTAGCATCGCCGACCTCAGAAAAGTCGAGCATCAAAGATAAGCAAGCGGCCAAATAGAAATCACCGTCCCCGGCCTAGACCGAATCAGATAAACAGGTAATCGATGAAGAAAAAGAGGATTTTCTCACTCCTCAAACTTTCGTCGTTCCCGAAGATGCAACCAAATCAATAGTCAAGGAGATGGAACAAGTGATACTTATCGAGTATCTACCCGAACGTAAGGTACACCTGGGAACGGGATTGACCCTCGAATTCAGGAAAAAACTCATTTAATTTCTTATTGATAACATGGATTGCTTTGCATGGTCCCGTTTAGACATGAAAGGAATACCACCCGAGATAACAACTCATCGGTTGAGCCTGGATCCCAAGTTTAGACCGATAAAGCAAAATAGAAGGCTTCAGTCCGAGGTGAAGCACGCCTTCATAAAGGAGGAGGTAACCAAACTTCTTAAAATAGGGTCCATTCAGGATGTAAAATATCCCGAGTGTTAGCCAACGGAGTCGTAGTTCCCAAAAAGGGGAACAAACTTATAATGTGAGTAGATTATAAGGACTTGAATAAAGCATGTCCAAAAGATTCTTTTCCTTTGCCTAACATCGATTGAATGATCGATGCTAGTGCCGGCCACAAGATACTTACTTTTCTCGAAGCCTACTCTGGGTATAACCAGATCCTGATGAACCTAGAAAACTAGGAAAAACTTCTTTTATCACTAAGTATGGAACTTACTGCTATAATGTAATTCCCTTGGGGCTAAAAAATGTGAGGGCTACATATGGACGCCTAGTTAACAAGATGTTCGAAGAACATATATGAAAATAAATGGAAGTTTACATTGACGATATGTTTGTTAAGTCCCTGCGTACAGAGGACCATTTGACTCATTTGCAGGAGACATCGAAATCTTGAGGAAATACAATATGAAGCTTAACCCTAGAAAGTGTGCTTTCGGGGTCGGATCGGGAAAATTCCTCAGCTTCATGGATTCAAATCGGGGAATCGAGATCCATACCAATAAGATTAAGGCCATCGAGGACATCATTGTCTTGGACATCGTGATAGTCGTTCAGAGACTAATCGGACGGATAGCGGCCTTAGGCCGGTTCATTTCGAGGTCATCAGATCGGAGCCACAGGTTCTTTTCCTTACTCAAACAGAAAAATGATTTTACATGGACCCTGGAATGTCAGCAAGCGTTGGAGGAATTAAAATGATACCTATCGAGCCACCTTTGCTTCACACCCTAAAGGCAGATGAGAAGCTATACCTATACCTGGTGGTGTCCGAGATAGCGGTAAGTGGAGTATTAGTTCGAGAAGAACAAGGTACGTAGTTTCTAGTTTATTACGTTAGTCGAACCTTAGGAGATGCTGAAACTAGGTATCCACACTTAGAAAATTGACACTCGCATTGATAAGCACATGTAGAAAACTAAAGATGTATTTTCAGTGTCATCGTATATGTGTTATCACCACTTATCCCCTTTGAAATATACTGCACAAGCATGAGTTATCGGGCCGATTGGCCAAATTGGCCGTCGAACTTGGTGGGTACGATATTGAATATCAACCCCAAACGGCCATCAAATCTCAAATATTAGCAGACTTCGTGGCAGAATTTTCGTCAACCCTCGTACCCGAAGTGGAAAAGGAACTTCTACTAAAATCGGGTACCTCATTGGGGGTATGGACCCTCTTTACGGGCGGAGCCTCGAATGTGAAAGGGTCCGAGCTTGGTATTGTTTTGAAACCTCCCACGAGTAACGTTATTAGACAATCAATTGATATTGCCAAACTGAATAACAACGAGGCAAAGTATGAGGCTATGATTGCAGGTCTCGAACTAGCTAAGAGCTTGGGAGCGGAAGTCATCGAAGCTAAGTGCGACTCCCTACTGGTAATTAACCAGGTAAATGAAACCTTCAAAGTTCGAGAGGACAGGATGTAGAGGTACTTAGACAAATTGCAGGTCACCTTACACCGCTTCAAAGAATGGACCCTGCAGCATGTACCTCGAGAACAAAATACTAAGGCCGATGCACTTGCCAACTTGGGATTGTCGGTCGATGAAAACAAAATTAGCTTGGGGAGAGTTGTCCAACTCTCGAGGTCTGTAATTGAGGAAGGGCATGCCGAGATTAATTCCATAATCTTAACCTAGAATTGGAGAAACAAATACATCGAATATTTAAAGAATGGGAGGTTGCCATCGGATCCCAAGGAATCGAGAACCTTACGGACCAAAGCCACTCGATTCACATTAGACGAATACGGAACGCTATATAGGAGAAAATTCGATTGTTCACTGGAAGTATGCTTGGGGACGGGAGATACTGACTATGTTTTGCGAGAAATCCACAAAGGCACTTGTGGAAACCATTTTGGCGCCGAGTCACTAGTTTGAAAGGTTATCGGAGCACGATACTATTGGGACATAATGGAGAAAGATTCTAAGGAGTTTGTTCTAAGATGTGACAAATGTCAAAGGTTTGCACCAATGATTCACCAGCCCGGTGAACAACTCCACTCGGTCACATCCCCATGGCCATTCATGAAATGGGGAATGGACATCGTCGGTCCTCTTCCATCGGCCCCAGGTAAAGATAAATTCATATTTTTGGGTTGAATCACATGCCTTCAAAAACGTTAGAGAAAAGGAAGTGATCGACTTCATATGGGATCACATTGCATGTCGATTGGGGATACCTGCGGAAATAGTGTGTGATAATGGTAAACAATTCATCGGCAGTAAAATAATGAAATTCTTCGAGGATCACAAAATAAAGAGGATACTATCGACGCCATATCACCCTAGTGGAAACAGCCAGGCCGAATCAACGAATAAAACTATCATCCAAAACTTGAAGAAAAGGCTAAACGATGCCAAGGGGAAGTGGAGAGAAACATTGCCCTAGGTTCTATGGGCGTATCAGACGACATCGAAGTCCAGTACCTTAGCAACCCCATTTTCTTTAGTATATGGCTCCGAAGCCTTAATACCTGTCGAAGTCGGGGAGCCTAGCGCCAGGTTTCGACATGCAACGGACGAATCCAACCACGAGGGAATGAATACCAGCCTCAAATTGTTAGATGAAATACGAGAAGCGGCACTCATTCGAATTGCCGCACAAAAGCAAAAAATTGAGAGGTAGTACAGCAGAAGAACCAATCTTCGACACTTCAAAGTCGGGGACTTGGTCTTAAGGAAAATCACCATCAATACTCGAGACCCTCATGAAGGGAAACTCGGTCCCAACTGGAAAGGACCCTATCAAATCCTCGACATAGTCAGGAAAGGATCTTACAAGCTTGGAACAATGGACGGCGAGCCATTGTCGAATAACTGTAGCATATCACTCCTCAAGCGATACTATTGCTAAGGTATGGTTTTCTCTATTTTTCATTTACTTAAATATTCGAAACTGACTTATTGCAGGTATCCGGTCTAAGAAACCGAGACCTCAGGTTTTAAAGTACGAGTTGCACTTTTTCTTCCTTAGACTGGTTTTTATCCCAAATGGATTTTTCCGAAAAGTTTTTTAACGAGGCAACAACTATGTGCTACCTGAGGATAATTCAACAGTATCCAAGGCTTATTTGCAATCAACCTCGAATATTGGGGGCATCACCCTCGCATGTTATGTAAATGGGTCTTGATATGAAGAATTTTGTAATGGGCCAAACGGTCGAATGAACCGTGTCCATATAGATTAGCCGAGTCCCGAAAACAAAACATGTACGCATGTATGAATAATACAAAGAAACACTCTATTTTCTCAAACATCTCGCGTTTGAAGTAGAATTTCTATTATACGAGTCATGTGCTTGCGATTTATTTTATTGTGCAAGACTAACACTTGTGAAAAATGGCTCAAGAGCCAAGTACAAGCATACCTCAAACATTTAGGGACTATCTACTCAAGCTATCTAAGTTCAAAAATTTAAGACCTCAAAATATGCACCTGGGCTATCTAAGTTCGAAAATGTAAGACCTCAAAAGAGGCACCCCTCGATATATAGTCCAAGGCCATCACACTCGGGGACTAGCATTTCGAACAAGTTCGAAATATTATCGGGGAACAAGTCCAAGAAACATACCCGAAGGCTATGGCCATATTAAAGACTACGTTCATATAAAGAGGTTACGACCGAAATAATGCGGCTCGGAGATGTCCGTCTTTCGCCATACACTAAAGGCCTTCAAATACTTTGAAAAACCAGTTAAATAAGGCTACCCTCGCCAAAGAAAACAAAGAAGGGCTTCGATAAAATCATCCCTCAAATAATTTAAAGGCTTCGATAATATCAGCCTTCGAAAAAGCCTCAAGAGGTATTAAATTATCTTAACAAAAATGAGTTAAGAAAAAATTGGGCTCCGATCGTTAAAACCTCGAAAAACCCAACGGGTACAAAAAACACATGTTAAGGCATAAAGAAATTTTCAGTAAGTCTTTTAGGCGAAAAGGGAAAAATTATAGCCGTTTTTAGAGGCTGAATTGGCCCAACATAAAGAGCATTAGGGCCAGTATAAAAGATCCTAAGGGCCGATACAATTAGAGTTCGAGACCTCGCTCTCACTCAATTCGAGCCCAAGGTTTAAGTTATTACGAGCTCATACAAATGTTAACTACAGCTCGAGATTCACATAAAAGGTATAGTTGTGAGTTCAAGATACCTAACAACCATATATTGAGAACCTAAGGGTTCACTTTATCCCAAAACTCAAGATTCATTCGGACTTGGTTATTAAAGATAACTCTTTGGTTAGTTATATTAATCCACCCCCGAGATAAGGTCTCGAATGAGTTTCAAACTCGGGGACTTGCCCTCGAAAAAAAAAACTTAAGGGTTTATTTTGATCACGAGTTGAACTAAAGCAATGAGAAGTTTTCAACAAAGGCAAATAAACATACAAAGGCATGAAAGAAAAACTTAGGAAGGCATAAAAGGAAAATTTTCCATTATATCAAGAAAGGTATATACAAGGGGCCAGTCAGAGCCTTACAAAAGAAAAAAGAAAAAAGAAGTTACAATCTAATAGGGGCTAGCCCCCTCGAGACCGGCTCACTCCCGAGTGACTTCTCTGGGGGCGAATTCTTTAGAGGCCTCGTCTCCCTCGCCCTCGGATCTTATAACAAATCCTTCATCATCGGAGAGCATGGTTGGGGCCTCATCCTCCAAAGATTTAGCCTTCTAGATATCATCAGAGTGGTTAAAACCACGAGTGTGCACCTCTCCGAAAGCCTCTCGCCGAGATCGCTGCCTAGCATGAGCGAGAGCACATGATAATCTAATCTCAGCAGAAGCAGAGATCTCATGTGCCAGAAGATGGAGGCCTCGGCATCAGCTCGATAAGAGGCCACAAGCGCCTCTCATTCAGCTTTAGCTTTAGCAAGCACGGCTTAAACCTCCTCGATCCTCCGGGCTCGAGCCAAACTTTCCTCTTTCGCACTCTAGAGCTGGCGCTCAGCTGAAGTTAACTGGGCTCGAAGTGCATCCTTCTCCGAGGAAAGACGTTCCATGTGCTATCTCCACCCTAGAGTTTCAGCCTCCTTCATCTTGGCCTCTTCTCGAAGCTGCAGCACCAGTTCGCCCTTCAGCTGAAACTGCGAAACCGAAGGGTTCATTATCAAATTTGAATTAGTATGTTACAAAGTTTAAAGAAATTACGTTACCTTCTCGATGAGCTCGGTATGATCTTGACGAGCTCTCATAAGTTCAACTCGGAAGTTCGCAATCTCCTCCTCTTTTCGAACGTAACGGAGTTTCAGGTCATCCCCCTCCTTTACGAGCTTTTTGAGCTCGGCTTCACATCGGGTCAGCTCCGCCCGAGATTTGAAAGATGCTGCTCGATGAAGCACCATAGCCTGCGTATGAAAAAAGGAGTTAGTCTTTAAAAGATACGAACTAGATGTGAGTATGAGTGAAATGGAAAAAACTTACCCGTTTCAAGAGACGCTGAGCTTCGTTGAAAACAAACGACGTGTTTGGATCGGGATCGTCCTCGACCCCGGCAAAGCACCCTCAAAATATGTCACTCCCTTCATGGACTAACTCCACATCAGGAGTTCTCATAGCCGGAGCGTCTCGGAATTTCCCCTCAGAAAATGAAGGACCGAGCGGTGAATTGTCTATATTTATTGCCCCAAGCGAGTCACTCAGGACACTCTCCTCTCTTATAAGGGCCTCAGAGTTGGACCATTCGGGAACATTCGTCGATCTTTCGGCGTAGCAAGGAGCGCCCTTACCGCCCGATGACTTGGGGACTCCGCTCAGATCTCCCTCTGAGATCCCCCTAACTTGAGATTGAGCCGACTCGTCCACTCCCGGCTCGGCAACCTCGGAAGCTGAAGTGCTTCCCCCCTCAGGAACTATCAAAATGCAGTCATTATCATATTGTGCTGCCGCGTCCTCCTCCCGAAGTCTTTGAGCCACATCGGCAGGGTCGATCCTCGATTTTTGGGCCTTGCTCTTCCTGGGCTTCGGGGTACCAGGGGACGAGGCCCTTCGCCGCTTCTTCTCTTTGGGTTGCTGCAGAACCCCCTCTTCACTAGGTGGAGGTGGCTTCATGGCTACATTCTCTCCGAGGCCTACATGAAAAGACTAAGTTAAAAACCAATATTCTTATAGAAAGTCATCGGCATATGGACAGAGGAACTCACAATGGTTCTTAGCTTCCCATCGACCCTTGGCCAGATCTCTCCAGCAGCGCTCGGAGTATGAAAATGTGGAGGCTAGTTGGCAAACCCAACCTTCGAGATCCGGGATAGCGGCGAGGAATCAAGCAGAAGCTGCACCACAAAATGGGACTTAGAAAGGGGAGAGAAAGCAATTAAACAAAAAATCAAACACAATCGACGAAGATCGCACTTACGTTTTACATTCCATTCCTCAGCAAATGGCATATTCTCGGAAGGATTCAAATCGAAGGTCTTGATTCGGACGAACCGACCCATCCATCCCCGATCCTTGTCTTCATCTATGCTCGAGAACAATGTTTTTGTAGCCCGGCGCTAAAGCTTTATTAAACCACCTCGGTAGAGTCGATGACTGTAAAACCTGATTAGATGGTCGAGGGTGAAAGACATTCCCTCGACTTTGCTCGAAAAGAATCTGAGCAGGATCACGATGCGCCAAAACGAAGGGTAGACTTGCCCCAGGGTCACTCGATATTGGCGGCAAAAGTCGAGTATGACCAGGTCCACGATCCCCAATGTGAAAGGGTAAGTGTAAACACTCAGAAACCCTTTCACATAAGTGGTAATATCCTCCTCGGGCGAAGGAATCGCCACCTCTTTGTTACTCTAATTGCAGTCTTTTTCACTTGCTCGAGATCGTCTTCAGATATCGAGCAAATATAACGGGACACGGGCTCACACTGATTGGGAACTGAAGGGGGTCGGTCTACCTTGAACTCAGAAGTCAGTTCACACGGCCCAGGAACACGCTCCTCAATGCGTGGCTCCACCGGCGTCTTGTCGCCGGCCAACTTCGAAAAGGAGGCTCTTTCTTTTTGCGGTACTGTTTTAGAGGTCTTCGCCATTTACATATGCGTGGGGAGTAAAAACAAAGTTTAGAACTGGCGACTCCAGTGGAAATAACGGTGGTTAAGTAAGCGAAGACGAGAGGAAAGCAATGACGATTGGGAACTCAAGACTTTATGGTCAAAGCAAAGTAAAGTTTGAGTCTACTAAAGTGATGGTATTTATAGGTTTAAAACGACGGTTCGGTGCCACTAGTGGACGACTAATGACTGACATGCATTGATGGTTTCTTGGGAACCGAACTGACGGGATATTTCGATCACATCCATCACTTACGTCATGGTCGAGGTATCGAAGAATCGAGTCTCAAATCGTTTCTTATCATTTCATTCTAAGAAATGCGGGAACTATCTGTATATGGTAAAAATCGAGGATACCAGATTTTACGGGCTCCAGGGTATGCCTCGAGAGTGAGCCAATATCGAAGGAAGTTTGGGATCGAAGGACATGAAGACTAAGTGATCGAGATCAGGCCAAATCGACACCGCAGTAACAGAATCACGAGATATCCGCAATCGACCACCAATCTCGGCAAGAATCTCGAAACTGGCAGAACCATTGACGGTTATTGATATCAATCATGTATTTTACTTCTGAAATTAAAGTGATACCTTATTTAGGATTCCTCTACTATATAAAGACGAACCATGTTCACTTGTACGGATTATTATCATCATACACGAGTTATCACTTATGCTACCACTAAGAAATACAAACACTCTTCTCTTTTACTTACTCTTAATTCTTTGTTGTTCTTACTGTTCATTCTGTTCATATTGTTCGTATTACTCCTGTTGTTCTTACTGTTCTTGGCTTTTGATCTCGAGCCTAATCTCCAGATCAGGTTGATAACTTGTAATTACACCAATTTGATCCATTTTAATCGTTTCATTCCTTTATTTATTTAGCTATTTATCAGTTGACATTGAATTAGACCACATATCCTTATAATCACATTACAAGTTTAATTGTTACTCGTATTTCGAGGTAAACAATATTAATTTGTTTAATAAATTAATCATTAAAAACAACAACAATAGAATATAATAGAACTATACATTAAAGTATATTAATAATTTTAATAGTATAAGAATTTCGAAAGTATAAAAAAAATATTCAAAAAAATAGTAAAGAAATGGGACGACATGAGGAGGAGATAAGCAGAATAATTTAAAATATTTGAATCATTCCAAAAAAGTGTAAAATTGAGATAGAAGAATATTAGAGAGAAAATAATAATATCACTTTAATTGATTCAGAATCGTACGACATATATTTGGGTGGGTAGATGACTATAAGGTTCATGGATTAATTGAATTTTATTATTAAAAATTATAATTTGATATGACATGTGAAATATGTGATATTTATGAGTCAAAATATAATAGTTGGACGATTTTATTGTTCTAAAAAGATAAAAGTGACTTTGATAGGTCATAAGTTGGACGACCATCTAAAAACTTTACTCCACTAATTTAGTTGAGAGCTCGAGTTTATATATATTAACAGTGTAAATATTATGCAATAATATTGCATTGCTAAAAGGTTAATTACAAATAATTTTTAAAGCAAGAATATACAGGTAACCTACAAACTTGATAAATAAAACATTACAACAGATACAATTACACTGATATTCTAACTAAAAAGTTCAAGTAGTATATACATAATTTAAATCCTTTAGTTTATATTTCTATCGTTATATATGGCCATGTCCAAAAGCAGCTCTACGGTGAAAATCACAATCAGAAGAGCCACCGGAAAAAGTTACATCTGGTTTTCCTCGTGCCGTCGTGAGTATTATAAATGTAAGACTTACTATATTTTGTCGTCTCATTGGTTTCCCTCTGCATGGCTGTAAATGCGTTAACTTGCACGTTGTCCACTGCACGAATCATTTGCATTACAAAAACCTTTTGACTATTAAATTAAAGTTTGTCTATTATTTGATGTAGGGGTTGTCATTTTTCAAATTTTTGGAGAAGTGAACGGTCTAAATTAATGTGACAATCGATGTCTAATATATCTAATTTATTTATTAGGGAGTCTTAAAGCTGCCAGTGACAGGTGGTCGGAAATGCAAAAGATACCACAAATTTAAGGCGGCTTAACCCTAAGTCACCAAAACGGCTGCTTTAGGCCTCACAAAATTAGAAGCCAAAACTATTCTTTTTATATATAAATAATTTAAATATTTATTATAAATAGTGATAATAAATATTTTTAATTATCTTTTGCTACATTGTCACCAATCGTTAATAATATAGTTTTATATTTTATGTTGTTAATTATTCGGAATTGATTGAGAAAATTCAAATGAAGGTGAAAAACGATTATATCTTCAGTTACTTCCTAGTTCTTCTTACTCCAACTTGAATAAATTTTATTTACAACTCTAACTTTAGAAGATATTTTCTTTCAAAATCTCTATAGGCACGCTTCAAGCAAATTAGATCTTAAAAAGCTATAGTTAATTTATTTATCATCTTTGTAAATAGAAATTATCACATGATATCTATGGGAGGAAATACTATATAGTGAGTTATGTCAAAGGTCATGTGAAAATCAAAAAATCAAAATTAAACTTAATAAAATCCAATCAAATGTTAATAATATTACAACAGAGCCTAGCTAGAGAAGTTGATTACATCGTTAAGATGCTTTAGACTTTCAATACCATTGAACCGCCTTTGCAATTTATCTTCATTGAGACGGAGTTTAAATTATATACCATGTCATATAGAGTTTCAGGTGTTATGACTTATGAGATCCGATATGATAATGTAATCCTAAAAACTTATGGTAACTCCAAAGCAGGATAGGGATCGAACGCACGCCCTAAACTTATAACTTTTCTCTAACTAAATACCAAGTTGAATGAATTAATTAATGAGCCCCTTTGAGCATCTTATTTGCAAATGAAGTTGTTAATGTTACAACAGATTAGTTTTCTGTTTTCATAACCCATTGGGCCTTTCGGGTAGTGGATAAAGATAAAAATAGCGTGGGCTGGCCAGTTTTCGGACTGATAGTTAAAAAATAGGCAGTGTTTGAAAAGTCATTGCAAAATAGTCATTATTTTGCGGCAACACGGACCGGTCCAGCATAATATACTAGAGATTGGTGCACTTGTGTATGAACTTCCAGCATATTATGATGGTACTCCAACACGCGGAAAGTTCCAACATAACATATTGGAGATTGGAGCACCTCTGTATGAACTTCTATCATATTATATATGCTAGACCGATATATTATACTAGAACTCCAGTATATTATGTTGGAAGTTCAGTATGTTATACTAGAACTCCAGTATAATATATTGGAGTTCCAGCATGTTATAATGAAACCCCAATATAATATACTGGAGTTCCACAATATTATACTGGAATTTCAGTATATTGTGCTGGAATATTTTCCGGATTTTAAACAATGTTTTTGTTCGAATTTATCTTTATATGAAAAGTATCTAAATTTCGATTACTTTTGAAACTGTATTTATTTTTCAATTATCACTTATTAATCCAATTATTTTTTAATTTCTTCCTGGATGAAGGGAGTGTGATGTGTTGCAGCTACTGTGAATGGGTAGTATGCTACAGAATTTTTGTGGCCCATTGTCATTGACTTTTTTTAATAGGGACCTTTTGTTTTCTTTTCTTTTCAATGTTTATAGGACCCACTAAAACCAATAAAAGAATATATTTCTTAGATTTCCATCATGGGATTGTGCATGGGAATCTTGGTTTCTACAGCTTTCCACGAGTGTCAAGTCATCGCTCAAATTTAATTGGTGAGATTTTAAGTAAAGTTGGATAACCAATAGTTATTGAGATTAGTGTTTTAAAGACTTTTTTGGTATTCGTTTTGGCGCTCTCCCCGGGGAGGGCACTACAGAAACGCCTTAAGGCTCACTTGTGGAGCTTACTTATGTGAAACTTACATTCAAAATCCGATTATATGTCCAAAACACGCCTAAAACGCTCAACGCTTGGGGTTTGTCGTCATGATCCAAATTCAACTGGTTGTGATCACCTAACCAACCCGCTAGGTAAGTCAGTTATCAACTATCTAATTCCAATGAAATCTAACAAGACAAATGAGTAAGAGAAAATATTTACTATCTTATATATTCCCCAAGGACTGGTAGTACAAATTATGAGCTTATAAGATTAGAATATACAATGCTGGTATGAAATAAATACATCATCTGTTTGAAATGTACATAAACATATTGTTTTGAATCTAAGGCTACCATGAACAAGAGGCAGCTACGACCGGAACGCAAGAACATCTTCAAATCTAGCTCATGTCGTTCTCAGCAACGTCAGCAGCCAACATCGCACACAAGGTGCATAAGTGTAGTATGAGTACAACTGACCCCATGTACTCAATAAGTAACAAAGGTAACCTTAGGTTGAAAGTAATGACGAGCTGGAACAAAGGTCGGGTCCAACACCAATAGCCAATAGCAGTTCATAACAACGTAAAGCAAGTAGTAAAAGAAGTAATTCATAGATGAAATAAACTTATTCATGGTTTCCCAAAAAGAATAGTTCCACTTTTCAAGTATATCAGTGAAAATCCAAATCCTTTATCGAAATTGCTGAAAATATGAGTAAGTTTGAAAACAATAATTTTTTCCAAAACTCCTTTCAACAATAATAAGTTGTTCCATTTTTCTTTCTAGATGGCAGTGTAAAATATATCACTATTCCCATATGTCAATATGTGTGAGAAGTCATGAATGACGTGATACTGTACAACATGAGGAAAAATGCATCTCTATGCATGTATATCATATGTGCATGTCAATGCAATGCATATCGGAGATGAACTCATGTTCTTGCACTCTCAGAGTACTCAATTTCTCCATCTCACACTTTCCACTCATCGTGTTCAATCACTCGACATGATCAGTCACTCAGATTGTATATGGACAATGAAGATCCATCCCTCAATATAAATTAATTGCGCTCACTGGGGATGTGTGCAAACTCTAGAGAGGCTCCTTCAGCCCAAGCACTGTATCAAGTCAATCATGGCAAAAATCAATATAACCTGATGCGACGTGCAACCCGATCCCATAATATAACCAATATAACATGTTGCGGCGTGCAGCCCAATCCCATAATATCTCTCACACTCAGGACCCCGGCCTCACTCAATCATCTATCTCTCCAATCTCTCTCGCGCTCACAATGCCATGAAACTGGCCCAAAATGATGTTATGATGTGTAAATAGATAGAAACAAAGACTTAGATATGATATGAAATGAATGAATATTACTGAGTATGAAATTGTAATTTAAACAAGTAATTCAACAGCAACATGACATCGCTGGCCCCAACAGAGTAAGCATGAATCCTAGACATGGTTTCTATCATGGATCACATCTCAATAGCTCTAGTATGTAAAGATTTTATGGTTACAGATAAGATAAGGTAGCTACATAGTACCACCGGAATAACGGAGTCACAATTCACACGGTGCATGCCCACACATAAAAACCTAGCATGTGCATCACCTCAACACCAAACACGTAGCACATAATTCGGGGTTTCATACCCTCATCACCAAGTTTATAAAGTGTTACATACCTCGAACAAGCCAATTTCAATACCGAGCAAGCCAAGAGATTCTCCAAAAATGCCATCACATGCATACCGACCTCCAAACATCTCAAAACTATCCAAAAGCAACTCAAATACATCAAATAATTCCAAAGGAAACAAACTCAATCGAAAAAGGTCGAATCATAAAGCAAAGCCCGAATCATCCTAAAAGTCCACCCTAGGCCCGCACCTCGGAACCTGACAAAACTCACAAACTCCGAAAACATATTCCATTACAAGTCCAACCATACTAGTTTCACTCAAATCCAACTCCAATTCAATGTTCAAAACTCGAAAATTAACATTATGAAACTTTAGGCTAAAACCTCCCCACGTCTCTTTTGAAATCCTCAATCAAATGCCAAAAATCAAGAAAGATTCATGATATAAAATCAAAAATGAGTAGAGAACACTTACCCCAGTCCACATGGTGAAAATGGATTCGAGAATCGCCTCAATCCGAGCTCCATAGCTCCCAAAATGTAAAAATGATCGAAACGCCCGAAATAGAGTACTTTATAATCTGCCCAGGTATTCCTCTTACGCGAACGATGGAAGTCCATCGCGTTCGCGGTGAACAAAATATACTGCCATCAAAATTACTCATCGCGTTCGCAGTACACTCCTCGCGAACACGACTCGCAGCTGTCTCAGAAATTGGCGAACGCGTCTCTATCTACGCGAACGCGATGAAGAAGACTCCAGCTCCTAGCTCAACCCTACACTTCCACAATCCCTCATAGGCGAACGCGAAGAAGACTTTCCCCAACTCTACGTGAATGCGTCGTACCTGTCATGAACGCGTTGAAGAAAATACCCCAGTTCCATAAATCACTACGCGATCTCGGTCATTTCTTCTCGGTCGCGAGAACAACAGAGACATCAGAAACCAACAAAATCAGCAACTCCAAGCCAACCCGGAATGATCCGAAATCACCCCGAAACTCACCCGAGCCCCTCGGGAACCCGTCTGAACATACCAACAAGTTCCATAATATAATACGGACCTACTCGAGGCCTCAAATCACACATGAAAACATCAAAACGATGAATCACACCTCAAATCAAAATGTATGAACTTTGGACTTTCAATTTCCAAAACTCGCGCCAAAACATATCAAATCAACCCGGAATGAACTCAAATTTTGCACACAAGTCCCGAATAACACAACAAAGCTATTCCAATTTTCGGAACCACAATCCGAATCTGATATCCTCAAAGTCAACTTTCAATCAATCTTTTGAACTTTCCAAACCTTCAAATTTCCAATTTTCGTCAATTTGTGCCGAAACCTTCTAGAAACATCCAGATGCAATTCCGGGCATACACCCGAGTCCAAATCACCATCCGAACCTATCGGAACCATCAAAACTCCATTCCAGAGTTAAATTCACAAAAAAGTCAAACTTGGTCAACCCTTCCAATTTAAAGCTTCAACATTGAAATTCATTCTTCCAAATCGATTCCGAATAACCTGTAACCGATGATTCACATAAGTCATAATACATTATACGGAGCTAATCATGCCCGTAAATTACCTAGAAAAGTGCAAATGCTCAAAACGATCGATCGGATAGTTACATTTGCCTAATAGTTCATAGCATAAATCATGCATCAAATTATATGATTCACATTGTCAACACTCAAATTTCCTTAACAAATGAATGATAGTTAAGGAATGATTGATGTTCTATTCATCTTTAAATATACGGAGATTAGAAGTAACTCAAAATAATGAGTCATAATATCGCATATCTTCTAATTGAGAACATCGCGATGGTGGATATCATCTAAATATTTTTTCTGAAAATAAATAGTCAAGATTTACATCATCACTTAATATAGGTCTTCATATCTTAGTTCTATGTATCTCAAAATTATTAAACTTTTTTTTTGGCTATTTGCAAGTAATTTTATGTTTACACCTATGAAGTAATATTTGAAATTACAATACTGATGAAGTCGATTGAATATTAACTTTTAGAGAGATAAAATGTGTAGTTTTATAATATGTTTTAAGAAATTATAAGTTTTTTAACTATTCGAAAGATAAAATGTTATAGTTAATTTTTGTCTCATAGTAACTCTAATACTATGAATTATTGATCATTATTAGAAAATGTTAGACATTTATAGTTTATGAGTTATTTAATCCTTCTAAAAAATATAAACTTTTACTGTACTTTACAAGTTAAATTTTTTAAAGATCTACGGGCCTTGCGCCTTTTGTCTTGGGCTTACGCCTCGCCCCACGTTACATAAAACTTCTCACTTCATGCCCCACTTTTTAAACCATTAATTTAGTTAAGAGTTAATTTAGAAAATAGAAAAAAATTGCTTTGAATTCCGTCAGCTTTGAGGGGTAAATAAAGAGCTAGTTCATTCATAATAAGGGTATATTTGGACCCAAAATCAAGCTGATGATAAAATTGTTCTATTTTCCATAGTTGAACGGCACATCTAAACTAATCCACTCATAATATGGGCATGTGTGAGACCAAATCTTAAGGATAAATTGACCAATTGCACAATTACAACAAATGAAATACTACTATTAGATAAAAAGGTGCAATTTTTGAGGAAAAATTGCATACCCTTAGTTCTCTATTAGATAAAAAGTGCTAAACTACTTCTAACAAAATCATATTTTGGGCTTCTTGGTTTTCCTTTTAAGCCTTTTCCTAAGAGAAAGTGGATGTTCAGAGAGTTGACTTTGAATGTCTTACACATGTTTTTGGGCAACTTTTCCTTGATCATTACAGAAATTGTCTATGCTATCTGTAGTCGAATCAAGAAGCAGCTAATGCACCCTGTTCGAATTCGTTTGTCAGTTTCTTCTTGTTCGCATGCTAAACTTAGTATCTATATATTGAGCGGCACAATTGTATGAAATCTATACTCAAAAGAATTATGGAGTGACCCACTTGCTATAACTGAACCATACAAATCAACAGGTTAATAAGTGATTGTTAGAATTCTTTAGGAGAAAATGACACTGCATAGCCGTTCTCAAAATAATAACCGAATAATATATATTTTTGGTATAATTTTTTGTATATACATACATATACATATATATAGTTTTAGCCGTGTGCTAAAAGTGATCTTTTACGTATTTTTTTATAGTCTCACATATATTTTATTTAGAATAATTGTATGTTGATTGTTATTACTATAAGGTTGGCCAGATTAAAGTGATATACTATGGTTTAAAGTTACATGGGCCAAAAAGACACCTATGTGAACTTATTTACCCGGTTTATCTAAGTTCTTTTATTTATAGAAAATAACAAAAAAAAAATTACAAAATATATTTAAATTCTATCAAAATCACAAGTTTATGTATAACTTAAATACAATTTTTTTTTTTGTACAGAATTTGGTCAAAACTACAATTTATATATAATTTATATACAATTATGCTATTTTTATATATTTTCTATGCCATTTCGACACCCGGCATACAAAAAATATACAATTTATATATATATTTTTCATCGAGTTTCAATATGTTAAAAGTGATCTTTTGCCTATTTTTTATAGACTCATATATATTGTATTTAGAATAATTGTATGTTAGTTGTTATTATATGGTTGGCCTAAATTAAAGCGATCTCTAAGGCTCAATGTTGAATGGGCAAAAAAGACACCTATGTGAATGCGACTTTTTTGTATAGATATAAAAATTTAAAATTTACCCGGTTTATCTATGTTTTTTTATGTACAGAAAGTAAAAAAAGTTTTTTACAGACTATATTTAAATATGATAAGAATTATAATTTATCTACAACTTAAATACATTCTTTTTGTATAGAATCCGGTCAAAATTATAATTTACATATAATTTATATACAACTTGTATACAATTATGCTATTTGTATATATTTTGTATGTCGTTTCTACACCCGACATAAAAAATATATATAATTTGTATATATATTTTTCTTCGAGTTTCAATATGAAATTCTAACCAAAATCACCTCGAATCTTCATGTAATTCTCTCCAAATGATTATATAACACTAATGGATATTCCCAATAATTTATAACAATACTAAATCCAAACAAATAATAATTTTACAAAGTTTAAGTTTTAAATTCAAAGCTTTAAAACTTTTTAATGAAAAGTCACAATAGCAGAAAATAGATATGAAAAAAGCAGTTAATAAGGAATCGGGACTATAACTTTCAAAATGAGTGACGGGGTTGTTAATAGGTGATCGGTGTAAATTGTATATTAATTTGTAATTAAGTTAAGACTTTAATATTGAGGGTAAATCAATATAAAAACTACACAGAAGTAAAAATCTCTATGTGAAGATACATGAATATAATTTCTAATTTAATGATATGCTAAATTTAAAATACATAAATTATGTGCAACTATCATTTGGGTTAGAGTTTTTCTTTTTGGTATCCTATCGTTAGAAGGAAGAGAATAGTTCCCGCCTTGGTTTAGAAGATAACTAAACACATGACAACAAGTTTCTTCAATTCCCATAAGTTCATGTATACTTCCGTATCTAGTTTTAATTTCTTGATGATTTGGCATGAAAGACCTAGGGCAAGAGGATGATGGTCATATTTTAAGTTTTAGGATTAATATATTTTTCATAAGTGTATTCATAAAAAGGAAAGGGAAAATAGAAAAGGGTTACTGGCGGTTAATTATGGTTTTGCGGCATTAAATCACGGAAAGATTACGGTGTTTGTTTGCCGATGATCGCAACCTTGAAATAATGCTTGGGTTTATTGGAAAAAATAAAAAAACATTGAGACTACATGAGGAATTAATGGTAGTTCTGGGTCTCATAGTTGATCCCTTCTTAAGATAGTAGATCCTTTTATAATTGGAGAATAACTTTATAGAATGAAACGAATGTATTATAGTTGTATCTCGAAGGAAGTAATCGAATTTTCAGGCAAACTTGAATTTAATAATGACATATATATAGCACATGATATACCTGCGTTATACGTTAACGAGGTAACTGACTCCATTAACGTATAGCGCATGCACATGTATTTCATGCACAATATATTGTTCATCCTTTGCATTAGCACCTATTTTGATTGCTTGTTCAATTTACTATTACTTTGGTTCCATCCCCCTCTAATAACATGCGATGTGATGTCTTCTATTTGGCGATTAATATGAAGGTTGGAGTTACCAAAAAATGTGATAGTTACTATTTAAGAAGCTGCATGAAACGATCCGACTGATCGTTTTGAGCATTTTCACTTCGCTCGATAGTTTGAGGGCATGAGTAGCTCAGCATGATATATTATAACTTGTGTGAATCGTCGGTTTTGGTTTTTAGGTTATTCGGAATTGATTTTGAAGAATGATACTAAACTAGGAAGCTTTAAGTTGGAAGAGTAGACCAAGTTTGACTTTTGCAAATTTGACATCAGCACGGAGTTTTGATGGTTCCATTAAGTCCGGATGGTGATATTGGATTCAGATGTATGCCCGGATTTGCATTTGGATATTTCTAGAAGGTTTCAACACAAATTGGCGAAAATTGAAAATTTAAAGGTTTGGAAAGTTCATAAGTTTGACCGATAGTTGACTTTGAGGAATTGAATTCGGATTGTGGTTCCGGGAATCGGAATAGCTTCGTTATTTCAATTGGGACTTATGTGTAAATTTTGGGTTCATTCTGGGTTGATTTGGTATATTTCGGCACGAGTTTTGGAAGTTAAAAGTTCATTGATTTTTTATTTGAGGTGCGATTCGTCATTTTTTTATTGTTTGATGTGATTCGAATAAGTTCGTATCATGTTTTAAGATTTGTTGGTATGATTGAATGGGTCCCGAGGGGCTCGAGTATATTTTGGATCATTGGTTGAGACTAGTTAAGGATTTGGAGTTTGACCATGGTCAATATCGGGTCAAGATGACCTCTTTTTAGTGTTTTGTGTGCACGAGCAGGTTCGTAGATTGAAAGGCATTTATGGTATACGTCCGGGAGGTTCCGAATGAGTTTTGGGTGCAAAGACAAAAATTCTCTCGTTGCTGATTTTTTGGCGTAAAATAATTACAAAAATGTCATTTTGTATCGCGTAAATTTTTAGATTTCATTTAAAACATCAAAACATCACATCTCCTCATTTTAAGGCCAAATTGGGTGATTCAAAAGCCTATCTTGACTGTAATTTAACATGGAATCTATTGGAGGCAACAGAAGCGAGTTTCGAGATCGTTTGGCACACAAAACCAGGTAGAACAGTTGAGCAAAAAAAATATTTAACACCAAAGGTTTCTTCATTTGGTCATATTTTGAGTTGGGGAGCTCGAATTTGGGCAATGTTTCAGGTGATTTTCACCATATGAATTGGGAGTAAGTGTTCTCTACTCATTTTTTATTTTTTATCATGAATCTGTCTTCGTTGTTAGTATTTGATTGAGGGTTCCAAAAGAGAAATTCGAGGTTTTAGCCTAAAGTTTTATTGAGTGAGTTTTTGAGTTTTGAACATCTACTCGGAGTCGGATTTGAGTGAAACTATTATGGTTGGACTCGTAATTGAATGGCTTACCAGATTTTGTGAATCTTGTCGGGTTCCCAGGTGGGGACCCGGGTTGGACTTTTAGGATGATTTTTGGGCATTGATTAACGATTCGAACTTTATCGATTGATTGTTCCCTTCGGAATTATTTGATGTAATTGAGTTGATTTTGGCTAGTTTCGAGCTGTTCGGAGGCCGGTTGGCATTTTGGAGCATCGTGTGGCTTGCTCGATTTTGGGTTTGGCTTATTCGAGGTAAGTAGTCCTTCTAAACTTCGTGTTGAGGGTATGAATCCCCGAATTACATGTTATGTGATTGATGTTGAGGTGACACGCATTCTAGGTGTCGGATGTGTGGGTGTGCACCGTGTGAATTGTGACTTAGCCGATTCCATGAAATTGTGTAGCTATCTTCTTTGGATATTTTCAGTGTGCTCTATGTGTTAGAACACCTAAGTTGTAATTCATGCTACAAATCATGCTTAGGCATATGTTGGTATTTTTGGGACCCACTGAGGTCGTTTCCGTTATTGAATTATATACATAAATTGAAGTTTCATACTCAGTCATATTTATTCATTGTATATCATATCTCAGCCTCTGTTGTTATTTATTAATACAGCATATCACTATTTTTGGGCTAGTTTCATGGCATTGTGAGTGTGAGAGATTGATTACTTAGTGAGGTCGAGAGCCCGAGCTATGAGTGATATATGTATATATGTGGATTGGGTTGCACGTCGCAACGAGCCTTCTGGCTGTATATATGTGGATCGGGTTTCACGTCGCAACGAGCCTTATAGCTATACATATTTATGGGATCGTGCTTCACGCAGCAACAAGTATCATTGATTTATGCCATGATTGGCTTGATAGTTCTTGGGTTGAAGGAGTCCCTTTGGAGTCTGCACACACCCCTAGTGAGCGCGGTTAATTTATATTGAGGGATGGATCTTCCCTGGGCATGAATCTTTCCCGAAACATTTATATTTGGGGATGGATCTTCCCCGAGCTGGATTGGCCTTATATAGTAATGAGTAACTGACTGGTAGTTGCTATGTATATATTTAGGATGGATCTTACCTGGGCAGGATTGGTCATATACAGTACTGAGTGACTGAGCATGTCGAGTGATTGAGCATGATTAGTGGAAAATGTGAGACAGTGAGATTGGGTATTCTGAGAGCGTAAGTACATGAGTTCATCGCTCGATAGTTTGAGGGCATGAGTAGATCTGCATAATGTATTATGACTTGTGTGAATCGTCGGTTTTGGTTTTCAGGTTATTCGGAATTGATTTGGAAGAATGATTCTCAACTAGGAAGCTTTAAGTTGGAAGAGTTGACCAAGTTTGACTTTTGTGAATTTAACCTCAGAACGGAGTTTTGATGGTTCCGTTAGGTTTGAATGGTGATTTTGGACTAGGACATGTACTCGGATTTGCATTTTGATATTTCTAGAAGGTTTCGGCACAAATTGGCAAAAGTTGGAAATTTGAAGGTTTGGAAAGTTTATAAGTTTGACCGAGAGTTGACTTTGAGGATATTGGATTCGGATTGTGATTTCGAGAATTGGAAAAGCTTCGCTATTTCAGTTGGGACTTGTGTGAAAAATTTGGGTTCTTTCCGGGTTGATTTGGTATGTTTCGACGCGAGTATTGGAAGTTAAAAGTTAAAAGTTCAATGATTTTTTATTTGAGGTGCGATTCGTCATTTTTATGTGGTTTGATGTGATTTGAAGCTTCGAATAAGTTCGTATCGTGTTTTAAGACTTGTTGGTATTATTGAATAGGGTCCCAAAGGGCTCAGGTGTGTTTTGAATCATTGGTTGAGAAACTAGTTAAGTTAAGGATTTGGAGTTTGACCATGGTCAATATCGGGTCAAGATGACCTCTTTCCGGTGGTTTGAGTGTGCGAGCAGGTTCGTAGTGTATTCTATGATTGATACACATATATAGTTTGTGTACGGGAGGTTCCAAATGAGTTTTGGGGTGCTAAAACGAAAATTCTCTTGTTGTAGATTTTCTGGTGTAAAATAATTACGAAAATGTCATTTGTTATCCATTAAGTTTCTAGATTTCATTTAAAACTTCAAACATCGTATCTCCCTCATTTTAAGGCGAAATTGGGTGATTCATGTCACGACCCAAATCCCTACTCAGGTCGTGATGGCGCCCAACAACGGGGTCAGGCAAGCCAACACTCAAATTTACCACGAGTTCCTTCTTATTTGATTAAACATTTAAACATATACCAAGTTTTAAAGTCCGAAACACAAATCGGGAAGGATATTTAATCAGTTTTAAACAAAAGCAGTCATAAGGGGGCGTGAGCCAATATATATATACAGTCCCGTAATCCATAATAACTATCACGGGTGTGCCAGGAACTAGTGTCACAAGTCCTACGGGCATACTATCAGAATATACAAAAGATATACTATACAGTCCCACTGTCTGAAAGAAATAGACGGGAAGTAGCAAAAGAAAACTCCATGGTGCTGCCGAGGATCGTCAGAAGAAGCAGCTCACCGTGAAGTCAGGTCCATCCATAATCAGAATCTAGCTCCGGTCTGATAACCAGAAGCACCAGCCTTAGAACCTGTACAATTAAGTACAGAAGTGTAGCATGAGTACATAAATAATTATGTACCCAGTGAGTATCCCGTCTAATCTCGAAGAAGTAGTGACGAGAGGTCGACTCGACACTCACTAAGGTCCAGCAATATAATTTAACAGAGTATAATGAAAGATGTAAGCATATGAAAGTAGTAAAGCAGCAAATATTAAGGGCACTGAATCCAAATAAATACTGGAAGTAAATAACAATTACTACTTCATTTTCCCCCCAAATATCTGTCGAATCAATATCCGTGAAATCATTAACAACTTATCATGCGCACACGGGATAAGGACAACCGGCGTGAGCCATAAAGTAAAATGATCATATATGTGCACTGCCGAGGGTCGAACGGCCTGAACCAAAAGTGCATCTTTCTATCTCGTCGTGAAGTACGGCCCGCTTCCATGAGAGTGGGGGAAATCACACCACTCCGCTCGCGGAATGTAAATTGTGAAGCGGTCACATGCACACACAATATTCCTTTGAAAATTACTTTCCATAAACAATTCCTTTAAAATTATCAATTTCCATAAATCTCAGGAAAACAATAGTACATATAACATGAATTCATAACATATAATTCATTACGAGAAAGAATCACAAGGCATGATGTGGGCCTAACTACCCGGACATAATAATAATAACCGCTACGTACGGACTCTCGTCACTTGGTACGTACGTAGCTCCCACAACATCAACATATAGAATTTAGATCACCTATGGGAACAATTCCCTCTTACAAGGTTAGAAAGGAGACTCACATCGTGTCGAACCTACTCCCCGGGTCAAGATTGCGCCCGAAACTCCGAACTCGTCACCCAAGGACTCGAAACTAATCAAACGTTACGTAAATATATCAAATTATACTCAAAGCAGGGAATTATCCTACTTAGTCAATTCATCATTCTTGAAGAAATCCCAAAATTCACCCCCGGGCCCGCACGCTCGGATTCCGAAAATTCTCGAAGGAAACACTCACCCATAACCTAAGGATCGTTAATATATGATTTTTGTATGATTTCATAGCCAAATTCACGGGTAATTCCCTAAATTCTCGAAAGCCCCAGGTTACTACCTAATTCCTTGATTTTTCACTAATTAGGTAGTTAATTTAACTAGTAATTCAAGTATTAAACTAACACTAGGCTAGAATATACTTACCTCTTTAGTAGCTAGGTCGTGGGGCAGCTTTTCCCAAGCTCTCAAGGCCTCTAATGGTGGAAGAAATGGAGAAAAATGAAAATTTCCAGTGTTTTAAAAGAACACACTGCCTACAGTGGTTCCGCACCTGCGGCTCAAGGACCGCACATGCGGTCTCCCACCTGCGAGAAGAGTCTTGCACCTGCGGAAGTGGACAAGAGGGCCTGGGCTCGCACCTGCGGTCAGGAGTCCACAACAGCGGCTCCGCACCTGCCGGAAAAGGCCCGCACCTGCGAGAAATGGGCAGCCCACCTGGGGGTCTCACCTGCGAAGCTGGGACCGCAGGAGCGGTCTCGCACCTGCGACTGGGAAACCGCACCTGCGGTCACACCATATCAGGTGCACCAGCAACTGCTTCAGCTGGTTTTTGGCCTCGTTTGGTGCCCGAGAGGCACCTGGGCCCACCCGAGCCTTCGTCCAATTATACCAACAAGTCCCAAATCATAATGCGGACTCGCTCAAGCCTTCGAAACACTCAAAACAATTCTAAAACTCGAAATCACCCTCAAAACCCCTAAAGATCAAACTTAAGAACTTCAAGTTCTTGAATTCGGTATCAATTCGCCGAACCGACCTATACTACTCGGAATGACACCAAATTTTGCGAGCAAGTCATAAATGACATAACAGAACTATTCCTGATCTCAAAATTCCTGATCTGACCTCAAAAACACAAAAACACGTTCCAAACCAAATTTCAAACTTAAGGAAACTCTTATTTCGATATTGGGCACCGAAACGCTCCCGGGTCATCCAAAACCCATTCCGAACATACGCCCAAGTTTGAAATCATCATACGAAGCTACCAGAACCGTCAAACTCGATTCCGAGGTCGTTTACTCAAAATGTTGACCGAAGTCAAACTTGGCCAAAAAGGTCAACCTTAAGGAACTAAGTGTTCCTATACCACTCTAAACACTTCCGAATCCCGAACCACCCGTCCCCAAAAGTTATAAATCACAATAACCCGCTATGGGAAGTTTCATTTAGGGAACAGGGTCCGATAACGCAAAACGACCGATCGGGTCGTTACAATTCAAAAGCCTATATTGACTAAAATATTACAAGAAATCTATTTGAGGTATCAAAAGTGAGTTTTGGGATCATTTTGCATACAAAACAAGGTTGAACAACTTGGCAAAATTATATTAATACCAAGGGTTTGTTCATTATTTTGCGTTGGGGAGCTCGGATTTTTGGGCAATTTCTGAGGCGATTTTAACCATATGAATTGGGTTCAGTGTTTTCTACTCATTTTTGATTTTATATCATGAATTTATCTTCGTTTTCGGCATTTGATTGAGGGTTCCAAAAGAGAAATTGGGGGTTTTAGCCTTAAGTTTCATAGAGTTAGTTTTTGAGTTTTGAAAATCGATTCGGAGTAGAATTTGAGTAAAACTAGTATGGTTGGACTCGTAATTGAATGAGTTATCGGATTTTGTGAGTTTTATCAGGTTCCGAGGTACGGGGCCGGGTTGGACTTTTGGGATGAATTTTGGGCTTTGATTAAAGATTTGACCTTATTAATTAAGTTTGTTTCCTTCAGCATTATTTGATGTATTTGAGTTTCCTTTTGCTAGTTTCGAGCCGTTCGGAGGCTAGTACGCGTGGGATTGCATTTTGGAGCATCGTCTGGCTTGCTCGATTTTGGGTTTGGCTTGTTCGAGGTAAGTAACATTTCTAAACTTCGTGCTCAGGGTATGAATCCCCGAGTTGCTTGTTATGTGATTGATGTTGAGGTGACGCGCATGGCAGGTGACGGGCGTGTGTGTGTGCACCGTTTGAATTGTGATTTAGCCAATTCCATGGACATGTGTAGCTATCTTCTCTGGATATTTTCACTATACTCTATGTGTTAGAACACCTGATTTGCAATTCATGCTAGAAATCATGCTTAGGCATATGTTGGTATTATTGGGACCCACTGAGGTCATTTCTGCAGTTGAATTTAATGGTGTCAAACGGGTCGGGTTGACCCGTTTCCGTACCAGCCCAGACCGATTGAAACCGGAACCGGGCCGGCCCGGTACAAAGGGGACCGGGTGGACTGGGTAGAAGGGGTAAGGGGGGTTGGGCCGTTTATATTTTTTCTACCGGTCAAACCCGGTCAAAGTGAACAGTGCACTTACCGGTTAAATCGGCCTAGTTTTAAGGGCTAGTTTTTAAAAAAAAAATTGTTTGGGCCTACTGGACCGTTGGAAACGGTCACCTTCCAAGGGAGCCGTTGTCCAACGGCTGATTAGCACAAATGGCCCTTTTTGGGCCTTTTTTTAAAAAAAAAAATTAACACTTTTCTAAATTACAAATTTAACCTTTTGTAAAACTATAAATACACCCCCCTCTTCTTCATTTATTCACTCATCTCTTATTTTTCAATCTTATATTCTCTCACTCAAGTTAAATTATGCCCTGTGATTCTAGAGTGCGCTCATATGTTTGGGAACACTTTGAGGTGGTAGAATAAAATGAAGAAGTTTACAAAGTAAAGTGCATGAATTGTGGTCTAATCTTAAATCTTCGTCCAAAGTGCACGGGCACAGGCTGTTTAAAGAGGCATATGAGATTTGTCTTGAGCGTTAACCATAAATTCGTTTGATTTGAGACAATTTGTGTTATTTTAATATTATTAGACGTACTATGCTTAATGTTTTAGTTTGTTAAATTAATTTAAAGTATTATTAATTTATTATGCAATGATAAGTGCAAGTTTGAACTTGCAAATTATAAGTGCAATTTTTTTCCATCTTCATTGTATTCTATTATCTTAAAATTTAAATTCTTAATGAAATATTCAAATATAAGAATTTTAAAGTCTTTGCATCATTTATTCAAACACTATTATTATAAGTTTATTTTTTTGTTTATATTTTTACGATAGTTATAACAAATACAAAAAAAAATTTAAAAATAATATTTCACTGTTAACCCGGCCCCGCCTGATTGACCCGTAACCCTTACTGTTTAATTTTTACTCGGATGAACCCGAATCCGTTAAGCCCCAACCCGTAACCGGCCCAGTTTGTAACCCGTGCGGTTCACTTTTTACCCTACCCAGCCCGGCCCGACCCACCCGGTTAACACCCTTAGTTGAATTGTATGTTTAAATTGAAGTTTCGTACTCAGTCATATTATTCATTACATATCATATCTTAGTCTCTGTTGCTATTTATTGATACATCATATCATCATTTTTGGTTAGTTTTATGGCATTGTGAGCCCGAGAGATTAGGGATCTTGATGACTGAGTGAGTCCGAGAGCCCGAGCTGTGAGTGATATATGTATATATGTGGATTGGGTTGCACGCCGCAATAAGCCTTATGGATGATATATGTGGATCGAATTGCATGCCACAACGAGCTTTATGGCTATACATATTTATGGGATCGGACTGCATGCCATAGCATGTATCATTGATTTATGCCGTAATTGGCTTGATAGAGCGTTTGGGCTGAAGGAGCCCCTCCGGAGTCTGCACAAACCCCTTGTGAGCGCAGTTGATTTATATTGATGGATGAATCTTCCCTGGGCATGGATCATGCCCGAAACATTTATATTTGGGAGTGGATCTTCCCCCGGTTGGATTGGACTTATACAGTACTGAGTGACTGACTGGAGGTTGCTATGTATATATTCAGGATGGATATTCCCTGGGCTGGATTGGCCATATACAGTACTGAGTGACTGAGCATGTCAAGTGATTGAGCATGATAAGTGGAAAATGTGAGACAATGAGATTGAGTACTCTAAGAGTGTGAGTACATGAGTTCATCTTTGAGATACATTGCATTGACATGCACACATGACATACATGCATAGAGATGCATTTTTCTCATGTTGTACGGTATCACGTCATTCCTGACTTCTCACACATGTTGACATGTAGGCATAAAGATGTCTTTTCTTCATGCCATTTGAAAATGAACAATTACCCGTTGAAAGTTTTTTTGGAAAAATTATAGTTTTCAAACTTTCCCATATTTTTTACGATTACAGTAAAAAGATTTGGATTTTCACGGATTTACTTGATAAGCATACCTATTTTCTGGAACTGTGAACGAGTCGAGCATTTTATCTCTGAGTTACTTCGTTTATTATTGTCATTATGTTATTATGAACCGTTGTTGGTTATTGGTGTCGGACTCCGCCCTATGTCCTAGCTCGTCACTACTTTCAACCTAAGGTTAGGTTTGTTACTTATTGAGTACATGTAGTCGGTTGTACTCATACTACTTCTGCACCTTGCGTGCAGATGTTGGATGCTGATGTTGCTGTGATCAATGGGAGCTAGGTTTGATGATGTACCTGCGTTCCGGTTGTAGCTGCCTCTTGTTCATGGTAGCCTTAGATTTATTAAAATCAGTTATGTACATTTCGAACATATGACGTATTTATTTCATACCAGCTTTGTAAACTCCAAAGCTTAGAATCTCGTGATTTGTACTACCAGTCCTTGGGAAATGTATAAGATTAAGATATTTTCTTTTATTTATTTGTGTCATTAAATTTCATTGGAATTGGTTTATTGACAATTGGCTTACCTAGCTGGTTGGGTTAGGTACCATCACAACTAGTTGAATTTGGGTCGTGACACTGCAGGCTGAAGGGACCTATTCCTTCGTTCTTTTAGAATAAAGGAAATATGGTATGATTTTGGTTCGTGACACTACAAGCAAAAGGATAAAGTGATGTAAAATATCATATTCATAAAAAAAATCAGGTTTTATATAATAGAACTTTATTGATAGCCATTAAAAGGCTTCAAAGTTTTGAACTCGAAAAATTTGAGTTTTGAAAAATTGTTATTTGTTTGGATTGAATATTCTTGCAAATGATTATAAATATTCTTTAGAGTTTGTATCTCAATTTTTAGTGAGTTTACGTGTCACGACCCCAAATCTACAATGGTTGTGATGGCGCCTACCGTTATACTAGGCTAGCCAATTCACTGAAAATGACATAATGATTTTCCATTTAATACATAAATTATCCGATACTTTATAATAATTTCAGATTTTAAGCATTTCAAAACAATAAAAGTGACCATAACATCTAAACACAACCCCAACATCTGGAGTCATCCGTCATGAGAATCTAAGAAGTAATACAGTCTGATACTAATTCTCTACTACAACAAGTCTGGGAAGTAAAGTAAAATGACAGAGTAGGAAGGAGAAAGGGTAGGCTGCGGACGCCGAGCAGCTACCTCACAATCTCTGAACAATGCTCCAAGTGGGGTAGCTCAACTATCGTTCTGCCCAGGTACCTGAATCTGCACACAAGGTGCAGGGAGTAACGTGAGTACGCCAACTCAGTAAGTAATAACCATAACTAAAGACTTGAGTGTAGTGAAGAGCATTTAAAAAATCATGTGAGCTCATATAATAAACAACAGCGGAAATGAACAAATCAATTCAAAAATCTACATTTCCGAATCTTTCATAAAATTCCAGTTTTCCATTTAAAAACTCGTATAAAATATTTTTTCAACATTATCATTAGAGGCTCAGTGTAAAGAAGAGTGAAAACAATAGTTTCATAGTATATAAGCCCCTCGGGCACAATATCACTCACAAATAAAGCCTCTCAGTCACTAGGGACTCAACTCTCAGTAGTAAATGCTCACACTCAACACTCTCACTCAACCGATACCATATTACAACCGTTGCGGTGTGCAGCCCGATCCATAATAGTAACCCGTTGCGGCGTGCAACCCGATCCATAATAGTCGACTGCGCTCAATGGGGGTGTACAGACTCCTGGAGGGGCTCCTAACACCCAAGCGCTATATTGTTGCGGCATATATATATATATATATATATATATATATATATATATATATATATATATATATATATATATATATATATATGTTGCGGCATGCAACCCGATCCATAACTATCCTCACGAACTCAGCTCTCAGCCTCACTCAGTCATCCTCACAAGCCACTCGGGCAACTCATCTCAACTCGTGGGACTCAGCCCAAAATACCTCACAGTATTCTAAAACAGGGTGATAACAGTGATAACAACAACAAAGATAAAGCATGACTGAGTTCATAGATTTTTCTATTAAAACAATGTGAGAATAGTGGAAAATACTCCTGAGGGTCTAAACAGGTCGGCACAAGGCCCCAAACATGGCATACAACCTATAATGAAGTATAAATCTCTAAGATACAGGATATTATATGATTTCAAAACAAACACGCGGCTTAATAATCGCTACGGGACGGACCAAGTCACAAATCCCTATCGGTGCACGCCTACGCGCTCGTCACCTAGCATGTGCGTCACCTCATTTATTAAAATTATATAAAAAACCGGGGTTTCATACCCTCAGGTCTAGATTTACAATCGTTACTTACCTCAAACCGGCTCGAAAACTACTCCGCGATGCTCTTGCCTCTCGAATCGGCTCCCAAATGCTCCGAGTCTATAAACAAAAGATTAATATTATCAAAATATGCTAGGGGGACGAGACCCATTCGAAAATTATCAAAATTAGGCACAAATCCCGAAGTTGGCCAAACCCAACCCCCCGGCACACGTCTCGGAATTCGATAAAATCACAAAACTGGAATCCTTATCCTCCCACAAGTTTATACATACCAAGAACATCAAAATCGGACCACAATTGCCCATTTAATTACTCAATTAAAGTCTCCAATTTTCCATGCCCTAACTTCCCCAATTTTGGGTTTAATTCCACTAGTTTCAGGTTTAATCACTTAGAAAACAACATAGAATCGAGTTATGAAGTCAAAAATCTTACCTCCAATCTTTTCTCCTTTGATTCCCTCGTTAACCCCTCTCAAAAGCTTCAAAAATCGCTCAACCATGGTGAAAAACGGCTAAAGGTCGCGGATGTGGCCTTTTAAATATACTGCCCAGTTAACCCTTCACGAACGCGACCCAATGCACGCGTTCGCATAGCACAATCCAACAGGCCCCCTCATATCCCCTACGCGAACGCACCATCTGCCACGCGAACGCGGACCCTCTCCAGCTCATACCTACGCGAACACGGACCCCATCTCGCGAACGCGTATGCCAAATCCCTGGTCCTCCAACAGTCCACCATACTACACGGACACAACCCCCTGAGCGCGAACGCATAGCACAAAAGGCCCCTCTTCCACAAATCACTCTATGCGAACGCGAGCCCCCCCTCCGCGAACGCATAGAGTAAATCTCTGCAGCAAGAACACCAGCAAAATAGCTATCCCAAAATTCCAAAAATCGATCCGTTAACCACCCGAAACTCACCGAGACCCTCAGGATCTCAACCAAACATACCAACACATCCCATAACCTTATTTGAACTTAGTCGAGCCCTCGAAACACCAAAAACAACGCAAAAACACCAAATTCACCTCGGATTCAAGCCTATGAATTTTGAAACTTCTAAATTTCACCAAAGATGCCGAAACCATCCAAAACACATTCGGTTGACCTCAAAATTTGCACACATATCCAAACTGACCCTGTGAACTTGCTCCCACTTTCGAAATTCCATTCCGACCCCTATAGCCTATTTTCCATTGCCGCCCTGAAATCGCCAAAAACTAAATTTCGCTAATTCAAGACTAATCCTACTCCGGACATCAAAATCACATTCCGAACACACTCCAAAGTCTCAAATCACCTCACGAAGCTATCCGAGCCATAAAATCTACATTGCGAGGTCGTTTACCAATAAGTCAACTCCCAATTGACTTTTTCAACTATTAAGCCAATTTAAGAGACTAAGTGTCTCTGTTCTCACTACGACCACTCCGGACCCGAACCAACCGATCCAACACATCATAATTAGGTTAATAACACATGAAAAAGCTGAAACAGAGGAAACGGGGCTAATCTCACGGAACGACCGGCCGAGTCGTTACATTACGAAAGATTAGAGTTGATGTTTAATTGGAATTTCTAATTGAAACTTGAAGAGGAAGAAGAACAATAAGGTATACATTTTGTATATTGGGTTTATGTTATTTATATGTCCAATTTATCTCATTTATTGACTAATACATAGTGAGGAAGAGAGTTAGAGCATGAAGGGCGTCGTGCCATTCATCTTATTCATTCATTGTTACATGGTGAGATCAAGAGTAAAGTACGAAGGGTGATGCCATGCTTCATTTTACTTATGTCATCATTTCAAGGTAAGGAAGAGTGTTACAACCCGAAGGGTGCTGTTGTGCCATTTTTATATAATTGATTTATTTGGCTATTACGGGACACACACACACACAAACACACACACACACACACACACACACATATATATATATATATATTGATACATACATACATACTTGTACATGTTTATTTACGTAGGTGTCATGTCATAATCTCGTCACTAATTCATCGAGATTAGGCTCGACACTTACGGAGTACATTGCGTCAGTTGTACTCATACTACACTTCTGCACTTTTTGTGTAGATTTTGGTATTGGTCCCAGTGGTGCGTGAGGTGCGTCAGCTTGGATCATTGCATACGGAGACTTGAGATAGATCTGCTGGAGTCCGTTGACCCTGAAGTCCCCTTCGTCTTCCCTCTTTTATTGTTCATTTCCTTTGAAAAAATTGTATTTATTTCAGACTCTATTTGTAGAACTTTTAGTTGCTCGTGTACTCGTTACTCCGAATCTATGGGAGGAGATATTATTTCATGACTTACGTTGGTACAATATTAGATTGAGTTCCTATCGCTCGTTATTTATTATCATCATTTTGTTTAAACTGTTAAAATTTGGCTATTTAATTATCTCACGTCGGCTTGCCTAGTAAGTGAATGTTATGCGCAATCACAATTCTAAAATTGAAATTTCGGATCGTAGCATTTTAAAAGTTTTTTTTTCTTAAACTTCGTACTGTATCAAACAATCTCATCTTAATTAAACGAGAGAGAGTAACACATATGGAGTCAATTAATGAAGGTCGTCAATTCATGTTGTCTTTAGTAGGACTAGTATACACTACAAGAGGCGAAGATGATAGCGGATGACCGGTTGAGGAGATGGAAGTGACCGGTCAGAGAGAAGAAAAGGCAGATACTGCTATACAGCTGAAAAAACACATGCGTCACAAGATGAGGTGCTAATAACTCGAATCCTTTAGCACGTGATCTTTTAGCATTTTATACAAATTATAAAAAGAAAAAAACTTAGTTATCTTTTGAAAACGGAAAAGTTTATAAATCGGGTAAACATATGTTCTATTTTTATATTCTTGGTTTGATGAGCCTCTTGAGATGGATAATATCCTATAATTAATATTTGATCTCTTAACATATGTGTATGTTAGTATATGCTCAGTTGTCATGAGTTTGATGTTGTTTAATTCTTACTTTTGACTCTACTAATATTTTGTATTTTAATGCCAAAAAGGGGAAGTTAAAAGATATGCACATATAATGATCAATGAACCTGATCTCTATGTACTTGATAAAACTATTTAAGGAGCTCTGTTTGCCGGAAAATACTGAATCAAATTGGTTCTTATGCCTAGTCATCTATAGGGTGAATAGTACACTAGACTTATGCGAGAATATATATTCTCTAAAAGTCAATGCTGCTGGTAAAATGATTAAAAGAAAATAGTTAACAATTCGTATTATTCATTAAAAAATGGGTTGAATAATGAACGTTTTTAAAAACGGGTCAAATATGGATAAGATCTACATTATCCATTTAGAAAATGGAGAACAAATGGGTTACACTTTAAATATTTGTAAAACCTCAAATTAGGGATTCCTCAAATTTGAAAGACAAGGAATTCTCCTTAAACTGATCATATTCATGAAGGCATGGATAATATGGTTACCCATATTATCCGCCGGTTAACTCATTTTTTATCCGTATTAGATATGGATCGGACTAGATATTTTGTCTGCTTTTTCATTATCCGTTTTCGACCCGACCCGACCCGCCAGTTTGCCACCCCTAATTTTTATACTGATCAATCTGGTTCTTAAACTACTACACATGGGTGTATTGGACGTTTGAGCTGAGTTGCACTTGAGTTTGTCCTCAATGAAATGAATAAAATTGCTGAGTTGAGCTTAAAATAATTTTAATGATTAACAAATAGTTGTCAAAGAATTAGATCTCTTGAACATATTTTTTGTACTAACAGGGTTGCAGATTTGCCAAAGTAGATATCGAAAGAACCAGACCCCTAAGAAAACACTGATCAAAAGCTGAAAGCTAATTCTAATGCAAGTCGGATTCCTTAAAAGAATTATTTTGTGGGCTAAAAGCATGGTAACAATTGGAGAAATTCATGGTAAACAAGGATTTATGAATACTTAGCATGAAAAAAAAAGGTGTGAAAGAGTATTTTAAGGAACAAAAATAGAATTCTTTTAGGATTTATTTTTCTTAATAGATAACCGAATTATTTTAGGTCTTCAAACTTATATTTAAAAAGGATTAAGCCAGCCTCATCCTATATAAAGCATCATGTTACTGTTAATGAAGCTAATGTTATTTCGCGCAAATATAGAGAATCATTCAAGAAAAATAGCATTCATAGCAAGAAGGTGCTTTTAAGATTTCAAATTGCTCAACTGAAGAACGAGATCCACAAGATGAAGCTACTCAAGTCTTTAGTTGTTTTGAGTTGAGTCAATTATTCTTTAATTGTAACATATTTTACTTTTGACAAGTATATTGTTAGGTTACCGACATAGCATATCCCTAAATTCTCTCTTCTCTCTCCTCAACGTCTCTTCTTTAACGGATCTATTCTAAGCGCGTTCTGACCACGCTCCACCAGATGAAGCCACGGGGAGCCCTCCAACTGGCGCGTCTGGATAATCAAAATCAGTCTAAGGGGGGAGATTACTCACATGTAAGAGAATCCCCTAGGAAAACACTCATATGTAGATAATATTTCAGCTCCTTCAAGTTCATCTCCGATCTTAACTCATCAAGAGAAAGAGAAAGTGGTAGTAAGACACACAACACACAATGGTATGCCTGCTGTCATATTCAAAGCATCTGATTACTATGGTATTATGGCTGATTCATATAAGTTCATTATTGTGGGTCGATTTCTTAGACCTCGCCCCCAACTTGACAGAATTAGGTCAAGATTAAAAGAAATTGTCTCTCTGAAAAAGTCAGTAAGAATTGGGATTTTTGACAATCACAATATTTTTATTGATCTATTTAATGAGAATGATTGGAAAACTGTTTGGTTCCGATGGGTCATTAAAATTGTTGGGATGCAAAAATGGTCTCCAGACTTTAAACCGGAGGAGGATCTGCCGGTTGCCCCTGCATGGGTCCTATTACCAGGACTGCCTTTCCATATGCATGATTGACACTACATAAAACAACTCCTGAGCTCAGTTGGTACTCCTTTAGCTCTAGATGCTGCTATAATGGGGAGAACAAGACCAAGTATGGCTAAAATCTGCGTAGAGGTTGATTTGCTTAAACCCTTACCTCAAAGTGTCGTCGTTGGTCAAGAATATGAAGATTCTCCACTCAAAGATTACACACAAAAATTGAAATACGAAGGGGTTCCAAAATACTGTAAGCATTACAGAAAAATAGGACATTATATGATCAATTGCAGGGCACTTGAAAAGAAGAAAGTTGAACAAATGGAAGAAGGAGAGGGAGGGAGGGAATCAGGAAATGGATACTCAACTAGACACAAGAATTGAGGAAAGCAAACAAGCAAACAATTGTAACAGAGAGGACCAAAAATCTCCAAGTTTGGAGATTGCTCAGAATTAACAAACGGATGATGCAAAGTTCAACGCCAAGAAAGATAGAAAGAAAAAGAACAAGAAAAAGAAGACCAAAAAGATGCCAAAAAAGAAGAGCAAAGTTCTATTCAAACTTGCCCAGAGTAACAATAAAAGAAAAGAAATGACTGGCTCCACAGCAAAACAGAATGAACTCACGAAGCAGGCCATAGAAGAGAGCTTGCTAAGCCCTATTACAGATGATAAAATACTTCAACAGGATCAAGGTATAGAGCTTAGTAATAATGAAACCACATCCAAGGGGAATGAGCGTATTACAGGATGAAAAACAAATGCAGAATAGCCACAGATAGAATACTCAAGAAGACAAAGTCAGGGGAATAGAAAACCTTGGACATTGTTGTGACTCCATTCATCAACTGTTCCTATTGAAATAAGAAATCAATCTGGCCTTCAATTGGTCGTGGACCTATATGAGAACAAGAAAGATTTTAACAACTCTAACCAGGAGGATGATAACACTGATAGTCTTCAAGTGGTTGAGTAGTCGTATAGTCAGAAGGAAATGAGAAAAGAAGATCAAGACACTCATAATCACACTGAAGATCAGCAACAAACTACAAGAAGAGGAATAAGTGAAACCAGGAAAAGTGGCAAAAGAAATAGAAACAAGACTCAACTTTCTTTGAGAAGGAATCAGAAGGAGGATATCACCCCTAATTGTTCCAATGATTAGTGCCCTTTTTAGGAATATAAGGGAGTTAGATACAAAAAATCCATTCACATGCTAAAGAAATTTATCAATCTTAACAACAGAATTTGTGGCTATCTTCGAACACTTTAATTCTAAAGAAAAAAGTAGATGGCTACAAGAAATTCCTTAGCTTTCAACACTGCTGTTTCAACAGCAATGGTCAAATTTGGTGCTTTCAACCCCACTAAGGTTATTACAATCAGTGACCAACATGTTACTATCAAAATGTACAAAGTTATTGGAATGCAAGATTTTTGCAGTAGTGCTACTTATACAAAATGCAACTCAAATGACAGAAAAGATCTTTGGCATGCTCTTGAACATGACAATCTAGTGGTCGTTGGCCCTTGGTGAATAGGGGGAATTTTAATATCATTATGGATCCTAATGAGAAATTAAGGGGTAAGCCTCACATAATGTATAGAAGCTTGGAGTCTCAAACGCGTATGAACAATTGTGGGGTCACTAATATTGGGTATAATGGTTCTAACTATACTTGGTGTAATAACAGAAGACCTGGGAAAAGAATTTGGAAAAGGTTGGACAGAGTTTTCGTTGACGACCCTTGTAATCATTTTCAAAGGTTTTCTATTAGGCACCCTGCTAGGACTGGATCTGATCACAGACATCTCCTTCTGAAGAATTTGATTGAAAACCAACACCACATTAAATATTTTAGATTTCTGAATTGCTGGGTGAACCAAGACGGCTTCTATGACATTGTCAAGGAGGTATGGAATACTAAAGTGCTAGGCAATCCTATGTGGATCCTTCAATACAAGCTCAAGGCTCTTAATAAAAGGCTTTCTCAATGGTCCAGGAATGAAATAGGAGATATAAATGAAGCTGTTATTAGTTGGGAGGAAAAGGTCCAAGAGTTAGAAGATATTGACATTGGAAATAACTCGGAAAAGAGTAGAGAGGAAATCAATAAGGCTCATGCTCAATATATTAGATGGCTCAATCTTCAAGAATCAATGATTAGACAAAAATCTTAGGTAAAATGGTTCGAAATGGGGGATAAAAATACTAGCTACTTTCACTCAATCCTTAGGGAGAGAAGAAGAAGGCGACATATCAACCGTATTAAAAACAGTAAGGGAAAGTGGATCAAGGGGGATGAGAAGATAGCTAAGAAAGATGTTAATCATTTTCAAACTCTTTTCAACCTTATTCCTCCTATGATCAACAATTCAAATCTGGATTGTATTCCTTCTTGTATCTCAAGTGATGACAAAAACATGTTGAGCAAGATTCCAGATGAGAATGAAACCAAGGAAGCTGTTTTTAGCCTGAGTCCACATAGCACTGCAGGTCCAGATGATTTTAATGACACTTTATTTCAGAGTTGATGGGACATTATCCAAAGGGAAGTCACACATTTGTGATAAAATTCTTCAAAGGAAGAGGTTTGACTAAATTTTACACTCATACTTGCTTGGTCTTAATTCTTAAAGTTGACAATCCTGCTACTTTTGCTGAGTTTAGACCTATTAGCCTTTCAAATTTCACTAACAAGATTATTTCTAAAATTGTGAATAATCTTTTGTATAAATTAGTTTCCCAGAATCAAAGTGAATTTGTTAAAGATAGACTGATTTCTGAGAATGTTCTGTTAGCCCAGGAAATTATTCACAATATTACTCATATAAATGAAGGTGGTAATGTAGTGATTGAACTTGATATGGATAAAGCATATGATATAATGTTATGGGAGTTCATTTTAAAGGAAATTTTGTTTCTCAGATAGTTGGATTTGTTTGATTCATAATCTCATATCTAATGTGTGGTACTCTGTCATAGTCAATGGTACTAGACATGGTTTCTTCCCATCATCTCAAGAGCTTAAACAAGGGGATCTTTTATCTCCAACTCTCTTCATAATAGCTGTTGAGGTCTTGTCAAGGTTTCTTAACTCCGTCTACGGAAATCGTAAATTCATTCCTTTTTCTATGCCTGTTAATGCTCCAAAGGTCAACCACCTAGCTTATGTTGATGATATGGTTATTTTCTGTAGTGGTGGTTCTACCTCTGTTAAACTGGTCATGAACACTATTTATAAATATGAAAGAAGCTCGGGTCAATTGGTTAATAGGGATAAAAGCTATTTCTTAACTGCTCCTAATACTGCTGCAACTAGAATTAACAGGTTTAGAAAATTTTCAGGCTTTATGGACAAGACTTTTGCCTTTACTTACCTAGGATGCCCCCTGTATGTGGGAAGGAAAAATATTAATTACTTTGATACCATGATTAATAAGATTATTAAAATACTCAACGATTGGCAAGAAAATTTCTTTCTCATGGTGGTAAGGCTACTCTGATTAAAAATGTGCTTCAATCTATCCCTGTTTACACTCTATCTGCTATGTCTCCCCGTAAAGGAGTGCTTAGATTAATTGAAAAATATTTTGCCAACTTCTTTGGGGTAACTCTATGGATCATAGAAAGTATCATTGGAGTTACTGGAACCATCTTGCTCTTCCTATTGAGGAAGGAGGCATAGATATTAGGAGAATGGAAGATATTAGCAACATGTTAGCTATGAAAAGATGGTGGTGAATAAGGTACACATCATCTCTCTGAGCTAACTTTTTCAAAAACAAATATTGTGTGAGATCCCATTTGGTCTCAAAGAAATTGGCTCCAGGTAATTATCATGATTGGAATCATGTTCTCAAAATGAGGGATATTGTAGAGAAACATAAATTTGGCAAGTAAACTCTGGGTCTAGTAGCTTATGGTGGGATAATTGGTCTGTAAAGGGTCCTTTGGCTGAGCTGGTTCCTAACACTTCTAAGAATACCAAGCCCTTGGTTGGAGAGTTCATAACTAATGGTCATTGGAATACCAGTAAACTGAAGGACTTTTTACCAGATCAATTGGTCCACCACATCCAATCCATAATTATTGGCAATCAAGACAAGGAGGATCAAGTATTATGGGACCTTTAGAAAATGGCAAATTCACAAACAAGAGTGCATGAAACCTGGTAAGGAAATCTAGTCCAAAAGTGCAATTCATCAATAAGGTATGGAATTCAAATATTCCTTTTAAAAAGGCTTTCTTGGTTTGGAGGCTTTGGAATGGTAAACTCCCATTTGATGGTGTGATTACTAAGTTTGGGAAAAAATTTATTTCTAGATGTAAGTGTTGCCTAAACCCAACTACTAATAAAATGAATCATGTATTTATAGAGGGGAAGCTTCTAGTTATATTTGAAAACTTTTTGAAAATGCTCTTGGTATATTGTACCACCCCCACCCTATTAGATACATGTTTAACACCTGGTGAGCCTCTAAGGCAACCAATGGGGTTCACAGACTAGTTTTACATATTACTCTTATCATCATTTGCTGGTTTCTTTGGAGAGATTTCTGTGCGTGCAGGTATGGAGATCAAAAAACCTTCAACACTTATAAATTACACCATCAAATCTCTTTGAGTATCGAGACTACAGTCAATAAAGCATATCCCAACTGCAAACTTAAATTGCCATGGAATAGCTTCTGTGATCTTCTAGCAAGGCTACATCCTGTACATAGATGCGTGGTGGTCCACTGAAAAAAACCAGACAGGGGCAGGGTCAATATCAACACTGATGGGAGCTATCTCCAAGGGGAAGGAAAAGCAGGGTTAAGAGGATCTATCAAAGACGAGCATGGAGATATAATCACGACCTTCTCAATTCCATTCAATGCTGAAAATCACAACATTGCGGAGGCTCAGGCGGCATGGTTTGGTACCAATTGGTGCGTGCAAAATGGATTCAATCGAGCCACCCTTGAGTTGGATTCTCTATACATTGTAGATATCCTTCGTAAAGAGAGCACAACTAACTACAAGCTCAGCCAAATCACTAACAAGATAGAGACATAATTAACACCTCGAATATCCAGATTAGTCACCGTTATAGAGAGGCGAATCAACTAGCAGATTGCTTTTGGTAGTAAAAAATCAATAGGCTGCTAATTTCTAGTATAACCATCATCTGCCTAGTCCAGCTAAGGGCCCCTTTTTCTGGACAAGGAACATGTTCCTTGTATAAGGAACAAATAATAAGGCCAACTCTTTTGTTAGCTAGGTTTGTTTTTTTGTATTTAGGTGGGGCGGTCTATTTTTAATCGCCTATGCCTCATCTTTTGAAGGGTGTGCTCTACTGTCATGATCCAAAATCCGCAAGTCGTGATGGCACCTAACCCAACCCGCTAGGTAAGCCAACCATTAACTATCCAGTTTCAATAATGTTAGTAAGTCAATTAAACAAAATAAATTATCTAAATCCATCACATTTCCTCAAGGACTGGTAGTACAAATCATGAGTTTCTACGAATAGAGTTTACAAAGCGATAATGAAATAAATACATAGTCTGTTTGAAAAGTACATAAACAGAGTTCTATAATCTAAGACTACCCCGAACAAAGGAGGCAGCTAAAACAGGGACGCCGATACATCTTCAAGTTTCGCAAGCATCAAGCACAGCAACAACAACAACCGACATTTGCATGCAATGTGCAGAAGTGTAGTATCAGTACAACCGGCCCCATGTACTGAGTAAGTAACAAACCTAACCTTAGGTTGAAAGTAGTGACAAGCTAACACTAGGTTGAGTCCAATACCAGTATTCTACAACACTTCGCAACAACGTAATACAAACAATAAAAAGAGTATCCCAGAAGTAAAATGCGCATCTCGCTCATAGTTCCAGAAAATAGTTATGCTTTTCAATTATCTTTGTGAGAACTCAAATCTTTTGCCAAAATGCCGAAACACAGGTAATTTTGAAAACTATAATTTTTCCCAATATCTTTTCAACAATAAGTAAGATGATTCATTTTCTTTTCAAATAACAAGTACAAAATACCTCTCTAAGCGCAAAAATCAATGTGTATAATAATTCATGGATGACGTGATACTATATAACATGAGGAAAAATGCATCTCTATGCATGTATGTCATGCGTGCATGCAAATTCCTATTTGTCATGTGTGTATGTAAATTCCATGTATCTCGATCCACACTCATTAATAGTCTACTGCGCTCACTGGGGGTGTTCAGACTCCGGAGGGGCTCCCACAGCCCAAGCGCTAAGCACGGGCTACTCACGTGCTGCACGGACAACTCACGTGCCATAATACCAATATCTAGATCCGCACGGACAACTCACGTGCTATAATGTCAATACCTGGATCCACACGGACAACTCTCATGCTGCACGGACAACTCACGTGCTATGGTATCAATATCCTCACAACCAGGCCCTAGGCCTTACTCAGTCATCAATCTCTCCAGTCTCACTCACGGGCTCACAGTGTCATGAAACTAGCCCGACAACAAGAATTATTACATCAACAATTAACAACTGAGACTGAGATATGATATGAATGCATGAACATGACTGATTACAAAAATATCAATGAAGCTTGTTAAATAACAGCAAGAAACGACACCTACGGGTCACCACAGTATCGACATAAAGTCTAAGCATGATATCTAGCATGATTGACAACTCAATTACTTTATCACATGGTAAAAGCACAAATATCGACAAAATAGGGCCACTATACTTGGACATGGGAACCATAGGGTCCCATTTCACAGGGTGCACACCCATACACCCGTCACCTAGCATGTGCGTCACCTCAATACCAATCACATAACACCTAATTCGGGGTTTCATACCCTCAGCACTAAGTTTAGAACAATTACTTACCTCGAACGAGCTAATACCAATGTCGAGTAAGCCGAATGATGCTTCAAAGATGCCATCCCGCGCGTTCCGACCTCTGAATGGCTCGAAACCCAATCCCTGTGATGAAATTTGCTCAAGAAATTGCCTCAATCCGAGTCCAACATCTCAAAATATGAAGAAAGATTAAAAACCTCGATTTTAATAACTCTGCCCAGCACTTCTGCACCTGCGGATAAGTGGCCACATCTGCGACCTTCGTTTTTGTGGAAAAGGGTTCGCATTTGTGAGACATGCCGCTTCTGCGATGGCCATGACCGCATCTGCGATAGCGCTTCTGCGGTAGCGCTTCTGCGCGACTATTTCCGCAACCGCATCTGCGGTAGCGCTTCTGTGCGACTATTTCCGCACCTGCAGACCTTTACTCCTCCAAGAAAACTCTCACCTGCGACACTCGGCTCGCACCTGCGGCCATCGCACCTGCACAATACCCATCACGGGCGCAGGACACCAGAACAAGAAGCCTACTTGAGCAACTTTTAAATCTCTAACTTGATCCGTTAACCACCGAAAACACACCCGAGGCCCTCGGGACCTCAACTAATGATACCAATTAGTCCTATACCAGTATACGAACTTAGTCGAATCCTCGGAACACTCAAAAAAATACCCAAACACCAAATTACCCTCGGATTCAAGCCTAAGAAGTTCTAAACTTCCAAATTCCGCCAACTACGCCGAAACCTACCACCTCATCCGAATAACTTCAAATTTTGCACACACGTCAAAAATGACACTACGAACCTACACCAACTTCTGGAATTCCATTCCGACCCCGATACTTAATTTTTCACTGCCGACCAAAATCGCCAAATTTCCAACTTTCGCCAATTCAAGCCTAATTCTACCACGGACCTCCAAATTACATTCTGGACGCACTCCTAAGTCCAAAATCACCTAACTAATCTATCCTAACCATAAAAATCTATATCCGAGATAAATTACTCAATAGTCAACTCTTGGTTAAACCTTTCAGATTTAAAGCTTCTAGCTGCGGATCACTCTTCCATATCAATCCCGAATAACCTGAAAACCAAAATCGACAATTCACGTAAGTCATAACACATCACATGGAGCTAATCATTCCCTCAAATAACCGAGCGAAGTGTAAAATGCTCAAAATGACCGGTCGGGTCGTTACATCCTTCCCCACTTAAACATACGTTCGTCCTCGAACGTGCCAAAAGTTATTCTCAAAATCATCAAACCACTGCATAACCTTACCCTGCACATACCCGGGGGTGATCCCATGTCACCTGATCCAATATAGGTTCGATAACACAATATAAGTGAAGTTTCTCAATTCAACCAATCCCACAAGCCTTAGAATCCATTTTTTTCACTCATCTGAAATTTCTTATAAGATCTGAATCATGCAACCTACACACTGTATAAGTCTGAACAAACTGTATCAAGCCATAATCATAATCCAAGACACAATCGCATGATATACCTCATAACTCAAATACTCATAGCAATAATATTCGATCACAATAACTTCTCAGAACAACCCAATGCCGGTAATAAACCTCATATCTAACAAAATCTCACTCTAAATCCTTCGTACACTACCGACAATGAAAGACCACGCGGAATCTCATAATCATTCATCAAATCAACAAGCCGTGGAGCTCCCTCTCCTTCAACGAGAACTATAGCCAAATTCCTAAGCCGACTTCCGATATTATCCTTCCAAATATACTGCAATCAAATCCGATAGCACCCCTCCTAGACCCGACGACTTCATCTTATCGAATACCAACTTACCTACTAACATGCAACCCTAATACTACTCGGACCCACAAACCGTGCATTCTGTGCACCAATAAGAAACAACCAAAATATATTCAATCATGAAAATTACTCAGTCAAGAGAACCGTCCCGCAAACTCAATGCGTACCACCACCACAAAAAATCGAAGAGCCCATCACACCCCGTAGAACCATCACCCCGCTCTAACACAAAGGTTCATACCTCAACATAACTCCGCTGCAATGCGCGATCCCATCCAGGCGCTGGTCCATAGTATCTACCTCGAGCCACCCTGCTAAAAAACAATAACCACGTGAAATTCGACATCAGGTGCCCCCGAAGTGCTTTACCATTACCACGGAGAATCGGATGATACAATGCCACACAAAACCCGAAAGAACAATAACTAATACACCCTTAATCATGCAATATCCAATTACTCATCTTTCTCAAATTCCTTCATAAGGCCACAATAGCACCGCACCAAGTGTGCCTAAAACCAACGAATCACAACTCCTCGTTGCATAGAATAATAATTCACGGAAATTTTCCGAGCACGAATAATCTTAACAACAACCGAATGGCACATCCCTGAACAATAGCATTACAGAGTGAACCAATCCGACTCAGTGTAGAATACACATCCCCAATTGGGCCTACCAATGAGCCCCAAATCAACTCTCGTCACCCACAATAGATAAATAACCCTCCAAAGTCCACAATGACTGGATCGCGACACATACTATCTTCTGACTAACCATGGTTACGTTTCGCAGTCCACAACCATGAAACAATCTACTCATGGGAACTCCCAGTCTCCAAATTCATAGAGCACACAAATCACCATATCTGATCTCATCTCTATCGCCTGGATGCCTAACACTTCTCCAATACGCGATCATCCCACAAGGAATACTTCTATAATTCTTCTGCGCCACAAAGAAAAATTTGAACATTAGCAGTTGATCAACTAGGAGAGCACCGCATTACCAATGAAGTATCCATAATCGAAACACGTTGCCCCTTCTGAAATGTACACTATCATCAAATCATACCAAGTAGTAATATAATTTACCCAGTCTCCTTCATAACTGAATTGTGACCTTGCCCATGCAAATCTCCATCCCACACTTCACACCACATATATCGTGCCATCATATGAAAAATATGAGAACTTCATAATCCGCTCCGAGTCACAAGCAAATACTCACTCAATTAGCCAAGAACTTTCCATTTGATCTCATCCAGGAGAAAATCACAATACACCACATGCCCCTCGCACCAGTAGGAAATATACATCTCAACCCGTGGTAGAAATCATCAAGAGCTCTCCGAAACCCATTTACACGTAACCACACTATCGACTGAATTCCTCTAACTCAACCAAACTACGCAAGCCGTCAAAACTTGAGAGTATCGCCACAAAAAACCTGAAGAAACTCACTACATCATAAGAACCAAAAGAGCCAATCACATCTGTTACCATTCTGATCCAACTCGTCACCAAGTTTTCCTAATTCTCCGAGTTCCTTCTGGATTACCTTCAAATTGATACTTCTCCTTGCCATAATACCACAACCCACAACCAAAACTCACCACACGAGACCCTAGAAAAAAACCATGTCGTCCTAAGGCTCATAAGCCGCTGAATGCTCTCTTAAGCACCCCAAAAGTACCACAACCGAGATACTCACTCTGAAGAGACCTTCTGTGAATCTAAAGCCATCACCTTCACCTTCTTGATACTGAATGTATAATCCATAATGATATAGAAATGCCACAAGTCTTTTCACCATCCAATGTGAAATCTCAGTTTCTAGTCAAATACGCATCCTGAAGATTCCCAATTATCACATATAAATCTTTCATCCATTAGGCCCATTCTCGAGAGTCATTTACTCTGCTCAAATCTCAATTAGACCGGCCAAACTGACTGAACGACCTGTGCTCCACTAGCACACAAACACCCAAGGGATTAGCCCCCACTCCTAAGCAACCGAGCAATCTCCTACTCCACGCACACTACTTCCTATACATATAACCACTCAATTATTCCATGATTCCCATATACCCATAGAGTGTACTACAACCCGCATCCAGAAATTCCCTTACTCGTGTCCTCCTCCATCTCAACCACCGTAGTCATAACTGATTCACCATTTTACCTTGAACCGAAATTAATACAACACATAATCGTGCAATCATCTCGTCGACAACAGACTCCCCCACTTAGCTCAAAGCTATAGATCAAAACACACCATAACTCATAATGCCCACACTCTATTACTGCCACAATACCGTAGTGAGATTCAACTAAATCCTTCTTGAGCTCCTGCAACCCAAAACCATCTAATACTCTAAATTATCTGCAATTCTCGCATTCGCCCTTGTAGCAGTCAAGGAAACTCTCATAAGCAACCCGAACTCAAATCGCAACACATACGATTCACTGGAAGAAAAAGGGAACTCGCCACAAAACAACATAAGGATCACACAACCTCAGGACACCCCGCAGGAGATAACCCTACCTACTTAGCCTCCCACTGATAACCCTCTACACTCCTCCATAATATAACTATCATGCAATCACTTAATCTTCCTGAGTCTGAACTCATAACACAACATGAAGATCCACTTCACTCCACAACTAAACTACAATAGAGGTCCTTCAACACACCCATAACTCGAGGCCATAAGCCAATTCCATACAAAAGTCAAACACCCAATAGTCCTTGCTACATCCCCAGAAAACTTTCCTTGTTACATTCGAACAATCTGAACACATCTCACAATCTAATCATACTCACCACATAGTCATCGTGTCACAAAATCTAACCAATAAGAACACTACCATGCATATAAATCCAAAAGTACGTGCTCACACAATCAACACCTCTGTGCTCAAGCTACAGCCAAAACCCAGCCTAAAGTCCTCCCGACTGACCCATCATCAACACACAGAAATCACATCTCGCTCCTTATCTGGGGAATCACAAATCGTCGATGCATAGCTGGTACCCGAGCGCTCATCTGCGCATACAAATACGTGGAAGAATTCAAAGGATTACGCTTCAAGCTGAATCAATACCGCATAATAAGGAAAGAAAAATGGGAAGTATATCCTAAATGCCATGTAGCCTCTCAAAGATAGGTATGGACGCCATCATACCGATCCGCAAGGCTGTACTAGACACTTGCTCATAACTTGTAGAACCTATGAACCTAGAGCTTTGATACCAACTTGTCACGACCCAAAATCCACTAGTCGTGATGGCACCTCACCCAACCCGCTAGCTAATCCAACTAATAACTATACAGTTTCAATAATGTTAATAAGTCAATTAAACAAAATAAATTATCTAAATCCATTGAATTTTCCCAAGAACTGGTAGTACAAATCATGAGCTTCTACGAATAGAGTTAACAAAGCGATAATGAAATAAATACATAGTCTATTTGAAAAGTACATAAATAGAGTGCTATAATCTAAGGCTACCCCGAACAAAGGAGGCAGCTACAACAGGGATGCCGGTACATCTTCAAGTTCAACAAGCATCGAGCATAGCAGCAACAACAACCGACATCTGCACACAATGTGCAGATGTGTAGTAGTATCAGTACAACAGACCCTATGTACTGAGTAAGTAACAAACCTAACCTTAGGTTGAAAGCAGTGATGAGCTAACACTAGGTCGGGTCCAATACCAATATTCTACAACAGTTCACAACAACGTAATACAAATAATAAAGAGAGTATCTCAGAAGTAAAATGCTCAACTCGCTCACAGTTCCAGAAAATAGGAATGCTTTTCAATTATCTTTGTGAGAACTCAAATCTTTTGCCAAAATACCGAAATACAGGTAAGTTTGAAAACTATAATTTTTCTCAAAATATTTTCAACAATAAGTAAGATGATTCATTTTCTTTTCAAATAACAAGTACAAGATACCTCTCTGAGCCCACAAGTCAATGTGTATAATAAGTCATGGATGGTGTGATACTATATCACATGAGGAAAAATACATCTCTATGAATGTATGTCATGCGTGCATGAAAATGTCTGTATGTCATGTGTGTATGCAAATTCCATGTATCTCGATCCACACTCGTTTATAGTCGACTGCGCTCACCGGGGGTGTTCAGACTCTAGAGGGGCTCCTACAGCCCAAGCGCTAAGAACGGACTACTCACATGTTGCACGGACAACTCACGTGACATGATATCAATATCTGGATCCGCACGGACAACTCACGTGCTATAATATCAATAATCCACACAGACAACTCACGTGATATGGTATCAATATCCTCACAACCAGGCCCCAAGACTTACTCAGTCATCAATCTCTCCAGTCTCACTCACGGGCTCACAGTGTCATGAAACTAGCCTGACAACAAGAATATGATACATCAACAATTAACAACTGAGAGTGAGATATGATATGAATGCATGAACATGTCTGAGTACAAATATATCAATGAAATCTGTGAAATAACGGCAAGAAACGACCACTATGGGTCTCTACAGTATCGGCATAAAGTCTAAACATGATATCTAGCATGATCGACAGCTCAATAACTTTATCACATGGTAAAAACACAAATATTGACAAAATAGGGCCACTGTACTGGGCCATGGGAATCATAGGGTCCCGTTTCACATGGTGCACGCCCACACGCCCGTCACCTAGCATGTGCGTCACCTCAATACCAATCACATAACACCTAATTCAGGGTTTCATACCCTCAACACTAAGTTTAGAAGAGTTACTTACCTCAAACGAGCCAATACTAATACCGAGCATGCCGAATGATGCTCCAAAGATGCCATCCCGCGCGTTCCGACCTCCGAACGGCTCGAAACCTAATCCTTGTGATGAAATTTCCTCTAAAAATCACCTCAATCCGAGTCCCACATCTCAAAATATGAGGAAAGATTAAAACCCTCAATTTTTGTAACTTTGCCCAGCAGTTCCGCACCTGCGGATAAGTAGCCGCATCTGCGACCTTCTTTTTTGCGGAAAAGGGTTCGCATTTACGAGACATGCTCTTCTGTGATGGCCATGACCGCATCTGCGGTAGCGCTTTTGCGCGACTATTGCAGCACCTGAGGACCTTCACTCCACCACGAAACTCACACCTACAACACTTGGCTCGCACCTGTGTCCATCGCACCTGTGCAATACCCATCGCAGGTGCGCGAAACCAGAACCAGCCGCCAACTTCGGCAACTTTCAAATCTCTAACTTGATCCGTTAACCACCCAAAACACACCTGAGGCCCTTAGGAACTCAACCAATGATACCAATCACTCATATACCAATATACGGACTTAGTCGAACCCTCGAAACACTCAAAACAACACCAAAACACCAAATTACCCTCGGATTCAAGCCTAAGAACTTCTAAACTTCCAAATTCAGCCGAAGACGCCGAAACCTACCACGTCGTCCGAATAACCTCGAACTTTGCACACACGTCACAAATGACACTACGAACCTACTCCAACTTCAAGAATTCCATTCTGATCCCGATACCTAATTCTCCACTGCCGACCAAAATCGCCAAATTTCCAACTTTCACCAATTCAAGCCTAATTCTACCACGGACCTCCAAATTACATTCTGTATGCACTCCTAAGTCCAAAATCACCTAACGAAGCTATCCGAACCATAAAAATTTTAATCCGAGATAAATTACTCAATAGTCAACTCTTGGTTAAATCGTTCAGATTTAAAGCTTCTAGCTGCGGATCACTCTTCCATATCAATCCCGAATAACCTGAAAACCAAAATCGACAATTTACTTAAGTCATAACACATCACATGGAGCTACTCATGCCCCCAAATAACCAAACGAAGTGTAAAATGCTCAAAACGACCGGTCGGATCGTTACATCTACCCTCGTGTTGTATCAATAAACTATTATTTGTTAATACAACACCCCCCTGTAAAACTGGGAAATGTTAAAAAAAAAAGAAGAGTATATTGTTAGGTTATCAAATCTGAAGAGTTACATTTAGCTTTCTAGGGTAGAATTTTAGCTTTTGGAAGATCTAGTTATAATTGGGTTGATCGTAGGGGTTAAGATATTAGAGATAGTCCCTTTGATTATAGAGTTGTAACCTAAAGTTTAGCTACAACTGGATTGATTGTAGGGTTAAGGTACTAGAGTTTATAACCTCTTTGCTTATAGAATTCTAACTTAAAATTGCTCTTTAAAGTTGTAAAGTTTTGAGTCAAATCCTACGAGACTAGATCGTGGTTTTTACTCTCTTAAACAAGGAGGTTTATCACGTAAAAATTATTGTGTTCTTTAATTTCGCACATCACTTTCAATTATGTATCAGAATAATAATGTAAAAGAGTTAGGTTCTTTGACACGCAAAAATCAGGAAAAACATAATTCATCCCCTTCCCCCTCTTATCTCTAACTGCATCTTAAAATAACAATATATTATATGAGCAGATTATTACAATTTAGTGACTTCTCTGACCAAGGAAAGTAGGTTCACTAGATATTTTTGAAATTCCATTTTCAAACTAGTTCATTTTCTGTTCTGATAGACAGTTCAGAAGAATAATTAATGAGTTGCGGGATTAAGATCAACATGTTAGAGATCGAAGCTTGCTTATTATGGATCTTTAGATACGTTTTTCTGTGATTGATGAGCACTATCTAAAAAGTAGAAGATTGAACCAAAAAAAAAAAAAAACTTTTTTATGTAGTACCAAAGATTTCGTAATAAATACATAAAACAAATTTTTTTAAGTCTAATACACTACTTGAAAGAATAGCACATCGAGTTTGCTAATATTAAACCTTTTTATTTTTTATTTTTTTATTATTACTTTTGTAAATGCAACGCTAGAAGCCAACTCAATATAAAACCTCATTAATCTGAGCTACTTTGCACTTAATGTTTTGTTACTTGACAAAGAAATTAAGATTCTCCATGTGTTAGCTCCCCTATCTTCCTGATTATTTCATATGTTTCCTCCTTCAATACACATATAATACTGATTTTAGTTACAGATATGACACATAATAATTAGAGTATATGATTTCAGAAATTAGTTATAGATACAGAGTGTGTTCGAAGGAAAATATTTTCCGGAAAATGTTTTACAATTTTCTCATGTTTGATTGGCTTTAAATGTTTTGGAAAACATTTTTCTCATCAACTAATTTTTCTCCAACTGGAGGAAAATATTTTCCCTAGCAAAAGAAGGGAAAATATTTTTCAACCTTCCGACCTTATTCCCCATCCCCACCTACCCACCCCATACCCCAAACTACCCACCCTACTCCAACCCTTCCCAACCCCCCGCACCACCTCCACCCCCGCCCCACCCTAAATAAAAATATTATTAATAGTACTTTTTTTTTATTATAGATATATTTTTTTATTTCAACAAATGAGTTTTTTTTTTCATGATATAAAAAAGTATTGTTTTTTCATGACGTCCAAAAATTTTAATTTCAACAAAATGAGTATTTTCTTTTCATAAAGTAGAAAAAGTTTTTTCTATTATTTACATAAAATGATTAATTTATTTTCATGTTGTAGAATAAGGCTGACATGTGGGCCGGTCCAGGCCCGAGACCGGCCCGGGACAGCGGACCATGTGGGCTCGTTGGCCTAAACGGGCCTGGACCGTTTATAACTGCGACGGTAGGGGTGGGCCGGTCATTCACCAAAAGACCGTGAGACCGGGATCGGTCCTTTGCGGGCCTAAACGGTCCCAAACGGTCCTAACGGCCAGAAATTTAAGAAATAATATGCCCGTTTGGGCATTTAAAAACTAGTCGTTTGGTCTGCCAAAATAGTCGTTGGTTATTTACAAAATAGCCATTTAATCCCCCCCCCCCCCCCCCCCCCCCCCCCCCCAACTTTGTTTTAACCCCAAACTTTTATAATTACTCTTTTTCCCTATTTTCAACTACAAATACCCCTTATTCTTTCATTTTTTTCACAAAATCATCATTCTCTCTCAATATCTCTCTAATTTTCTTCTATAATTGCTAATACTGCTTACTTTATTGTCACAATTTGTGAAAAAACTGTGAAGTCGGTGAACTGAAGTTTTCAACGATAATCAATTTTTAACAAGTTGTTAGTCAATTCGGTAAACTCGTTCCAAATCATAAGTTTTAATATTATAGTTTTGTTTATTTTATTTACTTTGTATTGCTTGATTAATTATGATGGCTTATTCTTTAAAAAAATATTTAGTAAAAATAAGAAAAAATTCAAGAGTGACGAATCTAGTGGCAAATCTGTTCCTCCTCCACTTCCCCCCCGGATCTCCGACCCAGAACCCTTACCCGTCCTACACCTGTTATTCTTGATAGCGATAATAGTTTATTATAATTTATCGAGAGTCAATTTTCGCATAATTAAACCATGAATATATGAATGCTCTTTATGGTAATCCAACTATTGATGAAAATGATGATGAAGAAATAGATTTTGATGAAGCGCAACCTGATGACGATACACATACTAGTCCTGCTCCTGAAGTTAACCCAACTAATGATAATCCAAATAATGCCTCGTCTGGCCCTCTTGTTACTGCCCCTACTTTTTTTAGACAACGTACCAAGCAGACATAAACATCTATTGTTTGACCATTTTTTGCTCATCTAATTCCACAAAATAAGGCTAAGTGTAAAACTTGTGGCAAGGAGTTAGCTTTTAAATATATTGGAGGTCCGGGGAGGGGGGGGGGGG
>ML257043.1:110756-169251 GCA_005239495.1 Nicotiana undulata | reverse complement strand
ATACTCACTGGGTACATATTTGTTTATATGTACTCATGTTGCACTTTCTTTCTTTTTTTGCACGTGACTGTGCATGTATTGAGGCAGGTTCGTTTGTTCGTCCGTCAGCTGATAGGTACTGATCGCGGCGTCGCTCTACACGGTGAGCTGTCTTCTTGGCGTTTTCCTGACAGCACCTCTGGAGCCTTCTAGTTTCATTTTGCTCAGTCTTTTGTTCCAGACTGCGGCTTGTATATTTTGTATAAGTATTTCTGCTGTTGTATCTATGTAGCCGCCCGTTGACACTGTGACACTAGTCCTGGCACACACTTGTTGTAGTTATGTTGGTAATTTGGGGTTGTATATATTGGGCCTAGCTGTGGCTCAGCTTATTTCTACGGCCTTGCCCCATATTGTTATTGTATTCCGCATTTTTATTGTTATTGTTGTTCGTTGGCTTGCCTAACCTCGCCGTTAGGCGCCATCACGACCTGGACCGGTTTTGGGTCGTGACAGTAGGTCCTAATATTACCTGTGTATGAACTTGTAATTGTTACATTTGAGTCTTTTATTGCTAGTTTCACTTCTTCCTGTTCAAATTAGAAATTATTTGCTTGGTTCTTTGTTTCTTATTTGATCTAAATTGACTTAGATGAAGACTTTACTTTTCCTACCGTTGTGCTATACCTTCCTTCCTAAAATGCCTATTTGACTAGAATTAGAAAAAATCTCGCCCTATAATTATTTAGTAGTAATTGGAATATCTATACGTTGGTGTCAAGCATGCCCGTGAGTCGTACATTGAGATTTATATGATTTTTCCTTAAGTGCTACTTAGGTTTAGTTGACAACCGTCTATGTTGATGATATTTCTTTGGTGTTGCTTATTTACTGAGCATATGTTCAAGCTGAGTTTATTCCGTGAAGCTAATTGAATAAGTGAGATTGGTTATAGCTGCTTCCCTTGCCGGGATGATTTGGTTTCCTTGGTTGTGAACTTGAGTATTAAGAATCGTTGCTATATTTGCCTTGTTTTCCCCTCGTTATGTTGTTTCTCTTTGTGCTTGGCATTTCCTTCAGTGGCTACTTCTTATGAGTGAGTTTTTACCATTCTTGTGATTCAAGTCTTTGTATTGATTTGTCCATCGTACCTTGCATTCTGTCTTTTGTTGCTTTTGCGCTTGTTGTGGCAATGTATGTTGTTTCTGTCGCATTCTGGTAGTTTTCCCCCTGCACTGCATTGCATATTTAAATTGGGACTACGGACTAGATTCCGGGAGCTTTCCCCCTGCACTGCATTGCATTCTAAAATTGGGACTACGGACTAGATTCTGGGAGCTTTCCCCCTGTACTTCATTGCATATTTAAATTGGGACTACGGATGTATTCCAGGAGCTTTCCCCCTGTACTACATTGCATATTTAAATTGGGACTACGGATGTATTCCGGGAGCTTTCCCCCTGTACTGCATGAAAAATTCTGAGTTACGGACTGAGTTCCGGTAGATTTATCTTGAGGAGATTATCATCGAAAAGCTATATTTCAAAAGTATATTTGAAAAGCATTTATCTTGCAGAAAATGATGTTTGAAAATCATTTATTGGGAAAGTATATTTGAAAAGCATTTATCTTGCAGAAAATGATGTTTGAAAATCATTTATTGGGAAAGTATATTTGAAAATCACGTATCTTGAAAGAACTATGTTTTAAAGATTTCTCCTTATAAAAATATACATATATATACATTTGGAGAAAGTGTGTTTCACAGAGGATCTTTCTACACTGAAATAATTATATCTTCAAAGCTATATAAACTGATGTTTAAGAGTTTTTCACCAATTTATTGGGTTTATTGGCTAAGGTCTGATGCGAACAAACTGACGTAGTGATGAGTTACCAATGTGTTTATTATGTGGTGGGTTTTCCGGTTTTGGATCGTATTTTCTGTCCATTCTTCTAGTATTATTATGTTGTTACGTTGATTAGTTTTCGGTAATTCCTTCCGCATTTTATTGTCATGTTGTTAACTATATCGTAAAAGCTTGAGATAGATATTATGTCCGGTCATTTCTATATTGATGCTTGTTTAAATTTATTAGACCAGTGGTGTCTCGACTAGTCCTCGTCACTACTTCACCGAGGTTAGTCTTGATACTTACTGGGCACCACCGTCGTGTGCTCATACTACACTTCTGCGCATTTTTATGTGCAGATCCAAGTAATTATTGTTAGTTGCTGTGTGGATCATTGACAGGGAGACTCAAGGTAATCTACTACTGTGTTCGTAGGCTTCAGAGTCACCTTCTTGTATTTATTATTCATACCCTGTTGTATTCATTCTGAACAGTGGTAATTCGGGATTTTAGAGTAAATTCGTAGAGCTTATGACTTGTATTACCGGTTTTGGGAATATGGTAACTATGTCAAGACTTCTATATCGAGACTGCTAGATTTCATTTATTATTGTTGTTATTCTCTAAATGTTAGGCTTACCTAGTTCCTAAGACTAGGTGCCATCACGATACCCAACGGAGGGATATTTGGGTCGTGACAAGTTGGTATCAGAGCTCTAGGTTCATAGGTGCTACGAGTCATAAGCGAGTTTAGTCGAATCTTGCGGATTGGTACGGAGACATCTGTTCTTATCTTCGAGAGGCTACGGAACAATTAGGACAATTTCACTTCCTTCATTCCTATCGTGTGAGTTCATTGATCTTGAAGTTTGAAATTATCGTTCCATTCTCTCACCGATGGTGATGACACGAGCTGCGATTCCTGATGATGTTACCTCGAAGCAAATATCACAAGGGTCAAAGACAGAGGTCGACGAGGAGCACGTGTCGCAGTTAGGATGCCTACCAGAGAAGCTGTTAAAGAGCCGCCAGTAGTTCCAGTTGAGGGACAGGTACTGGAGGTGCCTGTTGTTATGCTCGGACTTCAGAAGACCTGGGTGCATATTTGAGTATAATTAGTACATTGACCCATGCGGGATTGATTCTAGTGCACCGACTTCTCTACTGATCAGGGGAGGAGTTTAGACTCCCGCCGTCTACACTCCGGAGCAGCGAGATCATATTGGTCAGGTTCTAGTTGTCATGGCAGCACATCATGTGGTTTCAGTTCATCCTGTGGTTAGGGCATCAGCATCGGAGGAAGAACACCTTGGAATTGAGAGGTACAGGAAGTACCACCCTCTTACGTTTCGGTGGATTGGCGACAGATGATGCCCAGGGTTTCTTGGAAGAGTGTCACTATATTCTTCGTACTTCGGGTATAGTGGAGAGGAGCGAGATTGCTTTAGTCACGTCTCAAGTTCAGAGGATTGGTTTGTCAATGGTGGCGGCATATGCGTTGGGGAGCCTAGCCGAGTCAGCTTCACTTGCATGGGTTCAGGTTTCAGAGATGTTCTGAGGGTGTTGCACCCCAGTCCCTCCGAGGTGCATAGCGCGCGGAGTTTGAGCGATTGCGTCAGAGCACTATGTCAGTATTAGTGTACGTCATCTAATTCAGTGATTTGGCCAGATATGTACCTCGCTTGGTTGCTTCAGTTAGGAGGTGAGTCCATAGATTCATTGAGGGACTCAGGCATGATATTCGGTTCAGCAGGACTCGAGAGTTAGAGTCGGATGCCTTGTTTCAGCAGGTAGTAGGGATCGCTCGCCAGTTAGAGAGCATGTGGGGCCGGGAGTGAGAGGTCAGACGAGATTAGGAGAGAGAGTTATGGGAGGCGAGGAGGCCTCGTAGACCGAAGAAATCTACTGGTCCTTATTATGGATCCAAGGTATGGCACGGTAGAGGTTCTGTGGGCCAGCTAGTTCAGTTTTCATTACCAGCTTCGCATGGGGTTTCAGGTACTCATGGGTCTCAGAGTACTCACATTGTTTAGTTTCCACAGCCACGTCGGTAGAGGGGCTATTTTGAGTGTGGAGATGTTAACCACGGGGGTGAGATATTGTTCCAGGATTCAGGAAGGTGTGTCATAGCAGGGTATTCAGGTGAGTAGAGGGCTCCCAAGAGGGGGAGGCCCGACCCATTGATGTGTTTCATATTGTAAACTAGAGGCCGTTGTGCAAGATATTGTCACCCAGGTATGTTTTGATGTGTTAAAGAGGGGTACCATTTGTATTTCACTATAGTTCTGTTGGTCGGGACGAGTTTCCCTTATTTGTTGCTTATTTATGAGTAAGTTTCATGCTTTGCACTCTATTTTTGCGTTTGCTCCTATTGGGAGAATTCTATGAGTAGTAGCCCGTGTCTATCGTTGTTTTATTCATCATTGATAGTGGTGAGACTAGAAGTGAGTCCTTGATGTTCATCATGGTAAGCTTTATGTGATGTTTCCTAAGTATTTTGTGTACGAGCTGTGATTGGATACTCCATCGAGATGTGAGTTCAGTGAGCGTTATGATTTTTATCAGCCGAGATGAGTTAGTGGGGAATTTCAATTGGTATGATATATTTTCGGTATGTGATCCAGAGTTGAGGTCGAGGTCCTCGTGATATTTTTGATTCGATATGTTTGGACCGAGCTAAGTACCGCGGTGGAAATTTTATCAGGATGGTATCCTTGTGATTTGTTCATATGTTTTGCTTCTTCCTTGTTATTTTGCTTTCGTAAGTCAGTATTGATAGAGAGTTGCGCCTACGGTCTTGTTTGATAGTTCCTTTATATGTTCCTCTTTTCATATACAGTCATTTTTGTTATGTGCTTGTTAGTTTTATTCTTGCGGGAGGTGTGCCCGGTAGTGTTAGTTGTGACTTTGTGAGTCGGGTGTCTAATAATGAGGTCTTCGCGTTTATTGCATCATTATCAGTATTATGGAAACAGAGTTCTTGCAGATGTGATGCTAATTGCCAATGCTAAGTTGATTTTAGGCAGCTGTTGTGATCAAAAGTGTTATTTGAGCCTAGGTGTGATGTGCTATGATGTGTGGTCGTGCCTTATGGGTATAGTCGTGAGTTGATGCAGCGGGTTGAGGCTAATGCCGGATATGGATTTAGAATCGGGTATTTTGGAAATGAGTGGAAGGTAAGAAGTTGAGGTATGAGGCTTATCAGTGGTAATGGGGAGGCTATATTGTAGTTGTGATTGTGCCATCAGGCTTATGTAGGTTGGGGTGACGTGGGATCACCCGTGGGTGTGTGTTAGAAGTGTACAATCAGTGATTGGATGAGTTCAAGGTGAGTCTTGGCACGTTCGAGGACGAACATTTATTTTAAGAGGGGGAGAATGTAACGACCCGACCGGTCGTTTTGAGAATTTAAGCTTCGTTAAGGTCTTGAACAGATTCACATTTTGTATATCGACCTGCGTGCCTGGTTGGATTCATTTATCGGATGATCCGGAGTCGAATTGGAAGGAAACTTTCAATTTTTGAAGCTTAAGTGATGGAAGTTGACCGGAGGTTTGACTTTTGAGTAAACGGCCTCGGAAAGAGTTTTGGGTGACGTCAACAGCTTGGTATGATGATTTTGGACTTAGGCGCGCGTCCGGAATTGGTTTTGGAGGTTCGTAGAGTAATTTGAGGTAATTCGGCGAAAGTTAGAATTTCAGCGATTTTGGCCGATAGGTGAAATTTTGATATCGGACTCGGAATGGAATTCCGAGAGTGGATGTAGGTCTGTTTTGTCATTTATGACTTGTTTGCAAAATTTGGCGTCATTCCGGGTTGGATTGATAGGTTTCGCCACGCGTTTTGAATTTGAAGACTTGAAAATTTATAAGTTTGATTCGTCATTTTGGTGTTGTTTTATGTGATTCGAGACCTTGAGCGAGTCTGTGTTAGGTTATATGACTGGTTTGTGTGTTTAGACGGGGTCCCGGGGGTCTTAGGTTTGTTTCGGATGAGTTTCGGGTCAAATTTCCCTTATTTTTCACTAATGATCTGCTATCTGATGTTTCCTTCTATGCGATCACATAGTTATTCATGCGATCACATAGTGTAATGTTGACCAACCCAATTTTTACTTTATGCGATAGCATCAATTCATATGCGATCGCATAGAACATCTTTTGTCAGTAAACATTTTCCTTGTATGCGATCGCATCATTTCATAAGCGATCGCATAGCACATTTTTGGTCAGTAAATATTTTCCTTCTATGCGATTGCATCAATTCATACGTGATCGCATAACACATTTTTGGTCAGTAAATATTTTCCTTCTATGCGATTGCATCAGTTCATATGCGATCGCATAGAACATTTTTGGTCAGTAAACATTTTCCCTTCTATGCGATAGCATCATTTCACACGCGATCGCATAGCACATTTTTGGTCGGTAAATATTTTCCTTCTATGGGATCGCATCAGTCCTTACGCGATCGCATAGACCATTTTAGGCTAGTAATTATTTTTCTCTACGCGATCGCACTTAAACTCTCGCGATCGCAATGCTTAAAAACCTGGCATAGCTAGCATCACGGTTTTGGCGTGACAATCAAGAATAGCATAATAGGGCGACAACAAGTCCATGCCCAAGATAACATCGAAATCTACCATATCGAGTAATAACAAATCAGCCCTAGTCTCAAAACCACTGATAACAATCAAACACGACCGATTTACGTGGTCTACAACAAGAGAATCTCCCACGGGAGTAGAAACATAAACAGGGGAACTAAAAGAATCCCGAGCTATCCCCAGATGTGAAGCAAAATAAGAAGACACATATGAATACGTAGATCTTGGGTGAAATAATACCAATGCATCCCTATGAAAAACAGGTACAATACCTGTGATGACTGAATCTGAAGCTACGGCCTCTGAACGGGCTGGAATGGCATAGTACCTGGCCTGGACTCCCCCTCTAGGGCGACCTCTAACTCCCCGACCTCCACCTCGAGTTGTCTGAGAGGGTGGGGCAGTAGCTGGGGATGGAAGAATAGCTGGAGGACCCGGTGGAGCATGTGGGGCCTAATAAGTCTGAGATGATGCACCCCTCCTAGCTCTGGGGCAATCTCTGATCACGCAAACATGCCCGAATCATATCAAATCAACTCCAAATGGCGCCAAATCTTGCAGACATGTTCTTTATGACAAAACAAACCTACTTGAGGCTTCAAATCATGCATAACAACCCCGAAATGATGAATCGCACCTCAAGTCAAAATCAATGAACTTTGGAACTTCAACTTCTACAATCGATGCCGAAATCTATCAAATCACGTCCAATTGACCTCAATTTTTGCACACAAGTCACATTTGACATTACGGACCTACTCCAACTTATAGAATTGAAATCCGACCCTGATATCAAAAAATCCACTATGGTCAAACTTCCCAAAAATCCAAATTTCGCCATTTCAAGACTAATTCAACTACAGGCCTCCCAATTACAATCAGGACGCGCTTCTAATTCCAAAATCACCCAACAGAGCTAACGAAACTGACGAGACTTCATTATGAGATCCAATGCTAAAATGTCAAACTTGGTCAACTCTTCCAACTTAGAGATTAAATCTTGAAGTTCATTCTTCCAAATCGACTCTGGATAACTTGAAAACCAACACCGTCGATTTACGCAATTCATAATACATCATGCGGAGATACTCGAGCCCTCAAACCACCAAGCGAAGTGCAGATGCTCAAAACAACTAGTCGGGTTGTTGCAGAGAACTACGGAGGTACCGCCTCGTAGTCTCAAAAGTAAATGTGCAGGGAGAACTCCCGAGGTACCGCCTCGTAGTCTCAAAAGTAAATGTGCAGGGAGAACTCCCGAGGAACCGCCTCGTAGTATCAAAAGTAAATGTGCAGGGAGAACTCCCGAGGAACCACCTCGTAGTCTCAAAAGTAAATGTGCAGGTAGAGCTCCTGAGGAAACGCCTCGTAGTCTCAAAAATAAACACACATCTCAAACCGATAAAATACAACAGTTAACAACAAGAATTCTATAGTTAAGACTGATAAAGATCAAGGAAAAATAGGAAATCAACTAGGCATACTGCACCGAGTTCAAATAAGCAGTTAAATCACGTAGACATGTGATACTAGACTAAACAGGATAGCAACACATGTTGGTATAGCTCAATTAATAATGACAACAGGTTACTACTCAGTAAAAATCAGGTTTTACAACAAATAGCCCGTGTACACACTTGTCACCTCGCGCACACATCACAACAGTACCAAATCCTAAGGGGATCTCCCCCACACAAGGTTAGGCAATCCACTTACATCGAACGAAGCTCAAATCAATCCGTAAGAATGTATTTTCCTCAATTATCTGACTCCAAATGTCCCAAATATTGCCAAACACAATTACATATCATAAATACAACTATAATAGACTGAGCTAATTGAGGAAAACAAGACTTTAATAAGAAATTTGAAAATCACCCTAAAAAGAATCCCCGAGCCCACGTCTCAGAATCGGGTAAAATTCATAAAATATGAACATCCATTCACTCACGAGTTCACTCGTACCAAAATTATCCAAATCCGATATCAGAATCCCATTCAAAACTCAAAAACTTAGTTGAAGAACTTCCAACCTTTCCCCCCAAATTCCTTAATTAAATGAATAAATCAACTATAGATTAATGGAATATAACCATAAACAAGTTAAGAATCATTACCCCAAAGTTATCTCTCAAAAATCCTTTGTCATGAACCGATTTACTTCCGAAAAGTATCGTGACGACACCTAGTCTCTACGACTAGGTAAGCCTAAATTTGCAGAAAAATATTAAATAAAAACAATAAGACAAAGACGAAATATAGATCTGCTAACTGAAATGTTGCCACTCGCCATGTACAAATATAACTCCCAAAACCCGGATGTCACATTTAGTCACAAGCTCTACACCAAGATAACTCTATACAACGAAAGGAAATACATAAAAAGTCTATCTAAATCTGGAGTGGAAGGTGACTCGAAGGACACTGCGGACGCGGAAGAATTACCTTGCGTTCTCCTCGAAGCCGCTACAATGACCCCTAGCTACGGAACTGAGTACTAGCACCTGGATCTGCACACGAAAAACATGTGGAGGAAAGGGCATGAGTACACCACAAATTGGTACCTAGTAAGTGACAAGCCTAACCCTAGCCAAGCAGTGACGAGGTCAGGTTGAGGCTCTACTGGATTTATAAGTATAATAGTTTAAAATAGTACAGAAGGAAACAAATTCAAAGTTAAGTAGTAAAAATGAATAATCTGAAGTAAAACAACAACAGGGAGGCCTCGGCTCAGCACAACGTATCACACAATGGAATCTCCCGAGGTACATCCCGTAGTTCCAAATATAAAGATGCAGTACAGGGGGAAAGCTCCTGGAATACATCCGTAGTCCCAATTTAAATATGCAGTACAAGGGGAAGTCCCCAACACAGAGTAAGGCAAGCCACTTACCTCGACTGCTCTACTCAACTTGAAACCGCATTCTTGCCACGAGTACCCGACTCTGAATGGACCAAATCTATTCAATTCAATTGCATAATGTAAATATCACTTTAAGTAATCAATCTAGCTAATTAGTTCAAAGCTAATACGCGAAATTAGGAAAATTGCCCAAAATGTCCCCCGGGCCCACATCTCGGAATCGAGTAAAAATTATAAATTTCGGACACCCATTCACTCACGAGTCTAACCATACCAGAATTACTCGAATCGGATACCAAAATCTCGATCAAAACTCACAAACTTGGCCTAAGAACTTTATCCAAATTTTCCCCTATTTTCCATCAAAATTTCAAAATTAAAGAATGGGTTTAAGTGTATAATCATGGAAATTAGTCTAAACCGAGTAGGAATTACTTACCCAAGTTGCCCATGTGAAAATCTCTTCAAATATCGCACTTTCCCGAGCCCCTAAGTTCAAAATATGAATTATGGTTTAAACCCTCGATTTTGGGTTTTAAGATTCTGCCCAACACTTTTCTTCACTACGATCGCGGACACCTAGTCGCGATCGCAAGGAGCAAACTCACACGCGTTTCAGTTAACCCTACGTGAACGCGATGATGCACTCGCGAACGCGATGCTCAGCTCATACAGACCTACGCGATCGTGGTTGGCTTCACGCGACCGCATAGAGGAACACCTAAAGTCCCAGCCGCCTAATTTCTTCTACGCGAACGCAACAAGGCCCATGCGAACGCAGTGGCCAAGGTTGTCTAATCTACGCAATCACGTTCCACTTCTTGTTATCGCGATGCACAAAAATCCTGCCTGGCCTCAATTACTCTACGCGATCGCGGACTCCCTCACACGATCGCGATGAACAAAAGCCTGCTGAACTTACACCAGAAAACCAGATATCACAGACAAGGCTAAAAATGCCCATTGAGCATCGGAGACACACCCGAGGCCCCCGGGACCTCAACCAAACCTACCAACCAGTCCTAATAACTCATTCAAACTTATTCAAGCCTTCAAAACACATCATATAACACCAAAATCAAGAATTATGTATGGATTCAAGCCTAAGAACTTATGAAATTTTCAAAATCTGCAACTGATGTCGAAACACGTCAAAACTAGTCTGAATGACCTCAAACTTTACACACAGGTCATAAATGTCACTACAGACCTACAACCACTCTCGGAATTCAATTCCGAGAATGATATCAAAATTTCACCTATCGGTCAAAATCGCCGAAATTCCAATTTTCGCCGATTCAAGCCTAAATCTACTACAGACTTCGAAAACACATTCCTGACACGCTCCTAACCCCGAAATCACCTAACAGAGTTGACGAAATTCCAATCTGGATCCGTCTTTACACAGATCCGACTACGGTCTGATTTCTAAAGCTTAAACTCATACATAGGGACTATGTGTCCCAAAACTCTCCGAAATTCATGACTAAACGTTCTGACAAGTCCCAAAAGCAGAAATAGACATGGGGAAAGCAGTTATTAGGGGATCAGAGTGCTAACTCTCAAAACGACCGACCATGTCGTTACATTCTCCCCCTCTTAAGAAAATTGTTCGTCCTCGAACAAATATAGAGACATACCTGAAGCTGTGAAAAGATGAGGGTACTGACTGCGCATATCATGCTCGGTCTCCCAAGTCGCCTCCTCGACCGGCTGACCCCTCCACTAAACCTTTACTGATGAATATTCTTTGACTTGAGCTTTCTGACCTAGTCTATCCAATATGGCTACTGGCTCCTCAATATATGATAAATCCTTGTCCAACTGGAATGAACTGAAATCCAAAACATGAGTCGGGTCACCATGATACTTCCGGAATATAGAGACGTGGAATACCGGATGAACTCCTGATAGGTTGGGAGGCAAGGAAAGCTCGTAAGAAACCTCCTCAACATATCGCAACACCTCAAAAGGGACGATAAATCTTGTACTCAGCTTACCATTCTTCCCGAACCTCATGACGCCCTTCATAGGCGATACCCGAAGCAAAACCCGACCACCAGCCATAAATGCCAAATCACGAACTTTCCAGTCTGCGTAACTCTTCTACATGGACTAGGATGTGCGAAGTCTCTCCTGAATCACCTTCACCTTATCCAGGTCATCCTGGACCAAATATGTACCCAACAATCGGGCCTCTCCCGGCTCAAACCATCCCACTGGAGATCGGCACCGTCTACCATATAAAGCCTCATACGGCGCCATCTGAATGTTGGACTGGTAGTTGTTATTATACACAAACTCTGCAAGTGGAAAGTACCGGTCCCATGACCCTCCAAAATCCATCACACAGGCAGTCAGGCACGGAGCATATCCTCAAGAATCTGAATCGTGCGCTCAGACTGCCTGTCCGTCTGAGGGTGAAAGGTTGTACTCAACTCTACCTTGGTGCCTAGCTCCTGGTGGACAGCTCTCCAGAACCGTGATGTGAACTGTGTACCTCTATCTGAAATGATAGATACTTTAATACCGTGGAGGCGAACAATCTCCCTGATATAAATCTCTACCAACCTCTCGGAGGAGTATGTAGTCAACACTGGAATGAAATGGGCTGACTTGGTCAGCCGATCCACAATCACCGAAATAGCAACGAACTTTCTCAAAGTCAGAGGAAGTCCAACCACAAAGTCTATGGTGATCCGCTCCCACTTCCACTCTGGAAGTTCAATCTGCTGAAGTAACCCTCCTAGTCTCTGATGCTCATATTTGACTTGTTGATCCTAAATAACCTTAACCTTCTCTAGAGCATCCTACTGGAGGCCGACACCGTCTACCATACAGAGCATCATACGGTGCCATCTGGATGCTCGACTAATAACTGTTATTGTAGTCAAACTCCGCAAGTGGCAAGAACTGATACCACGAACCTCCAAACTCCATACACACGCACGACGCATATCCTCTAATATCTGAATAGTGCGCTCGGATTGACCGTCCTTCTGAGGGTGAAATGTTATGCCCAGCTCCACTCGAGTACCCAACTCATGATGTACGACTCTCCAGAACTGTGATGTAAACTGCGTACCCCAGTCAGAGATGATGGATATCGGTACGCCATGAAGCCTGACGATCTCGCGGATATAAACTCGAGCCAGCTGCTCGGAGGAATAGGTAGCCATCACATAAATGAAATAGCTGACTTAGCCAGCCTATCCAAAATCACCCAAACTGCATCAAATTTTCACTGAGTCCGTGGAATCTCAACAACGAAATCCATAGTGATTCGCTCCCATTTCCACTCCGAAATCTCTAACTTTTGAAGCAACCCACCTGGTCGTTGATGCTCATACTTCACCTACTGGCAATTGAGACACCAAGCTACATATTCCACTATGTCTTTCTTAATTCTCCTCCACCAGTAATGCTGCCTCAAGTCCTAATACATCTTCGCGGCACCTGGATAAATGGAATACCGCAAACTGTGAGCCTCCTGGAGAATCAACTCACGCAAACCATCTACATTGGGCACACATAGCGTACCATGCATCCTCAATGCACCATCATCCTAAATAGTGACGTCCTTAGAATCACTGTGTTGGACCGTGTCCTTAAGGACAAGCATATGGGGGTCATCATACTAAAACTCCCTAATAAGATCATAAAGAGAAGACCGAGAGACCACAAGCCAATACTCGACTCGGCTCAGAAATATTCAATCTCACAAACTGGCTGGCTAACGCCTGGACATCCAACGCCATGGGCCTCTCTTCTGCTGGTAGATATGCTAAGCTCCCCAAATTCTCCGCCCGGAAACTCAAAGCATCATGCACCACATTGGCCTTCCCGAGATGGTAAAATGGTGATATCATAGTCCTTAAGTAGCTCTAACCACCTTCGTTGATGCAAATTGAGATCCTTTTGCTTGAACATATGCTTCAAACTCCGATGATCCGTGTAAATCTCATAAGGGACACCGTACAAATAGTTTCGCCAAATCTTCAAGGCATGAACAATAGCTGCTAACTCAAGGTTGTGGACAGGATAAATCTTCTCATGCACCTTCAGCTGTCTGGACGCGTAGGAAATCACCCTACCGTCCTGCATCAACAGCGCGCCGAGACCAATCCGCGATGCCTCGCAATATACAGTATAAGACCTCAAACCTGTAGGCAATACCAATACTGGGACTATAGTCAAAGTTGTCTTTAGCTTCTGAAAGCTTTCCTCACACTCCGCTGTCCAGCTGAACGGAGCACCCTTCTGGTTCATCCTAGTCATAGGTGATGCAATAGATGAGAAACCTCTAAAACTCAATGGTAATACCCCGCCAAACCAAGAAAACTCGGGATCTCTGTAGCTGAGGACAATCTAGGCCAACTCTGCACTGTTTCCACTTTCTTCGGATCCACCTTGATTCTATATTGAAAATTTTGCACATAACTTATTTTCTCTCAAGGTCTGAAGCACAGTCCTCAGGTGTTTCTTATGATCCTCCCAAGACAATGACAAATGAGTCAAGATAGGGCCGGAACACACTATGCAACAAAGTGCATAAATGTGTTGGGGCATTGGTTAGCCTAAAAGACATCACAAGGAACTCATAGTGACCATACCGAGTCCTGAAAGTAGTCTTCGGGATATCTGGCTCTCAAATCTTCAACTAATGATAGCCTAAACGTAAGTCAATCTTTGAAAATACCCTGGCACCCTGTAACTAATCAAATAAGTCATCAATATGAGGCGACGAATACTTGTTCTTCACTGTAACTTTGTTCAGCTGGAGCTAATTAATGCACATACGCATAGAACCATCCTTTTTCGTCACAAATAAGACCAGAGCACCCCAAGAAGACACATTGGAGCAAATGAATCCCTTATCAAGACACTCCTGCCACTCCTCCTTCAACTCAGGAGGAGCCATACGATATGGAGGAATAAAAATGGACTGAGTACCCAACAACAAATCAATGCCAAAATCAATATCTCTATGGGGTGGCATGCTTGGAAGATCAGCTGGAAATACATCTGGAATGCCCCTTACTATTCGAACTGACTCAACTGTAGGGGTATTAATACTGGAAACTCTCACATAATCTAGATATGCGTCACACCCCTTCTCAACCATTCGTTGAGATTTAAGAAATGAAATAACTCTGCTAGAAGTATACTCTAAGGTACCTCTCCACTCTAATCGCGATAATCCTAGCATCGCCAGCGTCACTGTCTTAGCGTGACAATCAAGAATCTCATAATGGGGCGATAACCAATACATGCCCAAAATAATATCAAAGTCTACCATGTTGAGCAATAATAAACTGGCTCTGGTCTCAAAACCACTAAGAACAACCAAACACGATCGATACACAGGATCCACAACAAGAGAATCTCCCACAGGTGTAGACATATAAATAGGAGAACTCAAATAATCACGAGATACTCCCTAATACGGGCAAAATAAGAGGACACATAGGAATAAGTAGATCCTAGATCAAATAAGACCGGCGCATCTCTATGACAGACTAGAATAATACCTGTAATGACAAAGTTGGAAGCAATTGCCTCTGTACGAGCCGGAAGATAATAATATTTGTCCTGGCCTCCCGCTCTAGGTCCACAACCTGAAGGGTTGGCGCAGCAACAGGTACCTCAGGTGCCTGCCCTCCAGCTGGAGCTACTAGGGGCTCCTCTGGATACCTCAGTTGCACCGTGTGGACGTCCTTGGCCTCTACCCCGGCCCCGACCTCTCGCAACTCTAGCAGGGGGCGTGGGTGACTGGTCATCAGATCCGCATGTACGTGTCCTCACCATCTGCGAGAGAATAGAATACATAAGTTTATAATTTTGAAGTCAACAAATTTTCACACAACAAGGAATCAAAGAAGTGAAATTTTTCCTAACAATTCCATAGCCTCTCGAAGATAAGTACAGATGTCTCTGTACTGATCCGTGAGACTCTAATAAACTGTCTTGTGACTCACGAAATCTATGAACCTAAAACTTTGATACCAACTTGTCACGACCCCAAACTCCCTCTGTAAAATGTTGTGACGACACATAGTCTCTACAACTAGGTAAGCCTAACAAATTACGGAAATAACAAAAATGAATGAAAGTAAAACTCAACAACTAATTGCAATAGATCACTGAATAATTGGTAACAATTCCGCCCAACATGTACAATAACCAATACTCTAGAAATACACAATTTTCCCAAAACCCAGAACATCGTAAGTCACAAGTTATAGAAAAAACATAGTATCTCTATACACAAGAGGCTAATAAAAAGAAATACAGAAGGTATTTGACATAGGTGAGAATAGAGGGGGACTCCGAGGTCTGCGGACACGACAGATATACCTTGAAATCTCTGAATTGTCACCACTCACTAATGACGTGGTTGATAATTAGCACCGGGATTTGCACAAAAAATATGTGCAGAAGAGTAGCATGAGTACACCACAACAGTACCTAGTAAGTGCCAAGCCTAACCTCGGTCGAGTAGTGACGAGGTCAGGTCAGACCCACAAAAATATATAATAAATAAGGCAGGAGAATATAACAGTATAATAAGAGACTAGAATTTAAAAACAAAAAGGAAAACACAGCAAAATAACAGTACAACACACAGGGATAAACAACAGGGGATCTCCCGAGATACCATCTCGTAGTCCCAAAGTAAATATGCAAAGAGATCTCCCGAGGTACGCCTCGTAGTCTCAAAAGTAAATGTACAGGGAGAACTCCCGAGGTACTTCCTCGTAGTCTCAAAAGTATATATGCAGGGAGAACTCTCGAGGTACCGCCTCGTAGTCTCAAAAGTAAATGTGCAGGGAGAATTCTCGAGGAACTGCCTCGGAGTCTCAAAAGTAAATATGCAGGGAGAACTCCCGAGGAACTGCCTCGTTGTCTCAAAAGTAAATGTGCAGGGAGAACTCCCGAGGAAATGCCTCGTAGTCTCAAAAGTAAACAAAGCTCAAAATGATAAAATACACCAGTTAACAGTAAGAATTCTACAGTTAAGACTGATAAAGATCAAAGAAAAATAGGAAATCAACTAGGCATGTTGCACTGAGTTCAAATAAGCAGTTAAAGCATGTAGACATGCGCTATTAGACTAAACAAGATAACTACACATGTTGTTATAACTCAATTAAGAATGAAAACAGGTTACTACTCAGTACAAATCGGGTTTTACAACAAATAGCCCGTGTAGGCACTCTTCACCTCGCGTTCACGCCGCTCACATTTCACAACAGTACCGAATCCTAAGGGGATCTCCCCCACACAAAGTTATCCAAGCCACTTACCTCAAACCAAGCTCAAATCAATCCGTAAGAATGTCTTTTCCTCGATTATCCGACTCTCAATGTCCCAAATCTAGCCAAACACAACTACATTTCATAAATACAACTATAATAGACTGAGCTAATTAAAGAAAACAAGACTTTAACAAAAAATTCAAAAAACACCAGCCTCCCCTCGGGTAAAAGTCATAAAATATGAACACCCATTCACTCAGGAGTTCACTCGTACCAAAATTATCCAAATCCGATATCAAAATCCCATTCAAAGCTCAAAAAGTTAGTTGAAGAACTTCCAACCTTTTCTCCCAAATTTCTCACCCAAATTCCTTATTTAAATGATGAAATCAACAATATATTAATGAAATATAACCATAGACGAGTTAAGAATCATTACCCCAAAGTTCTCTTTGTAAAATCCTTGAATTATCGCCTTAATCCGAGCTCTCAAAGTCCCAAAATTGAAAACGGGATAAAACCCTCGAACTTGGACCTTTTCTGCCCATCGATTTCGCCTCTGCGGGCCTCCAGTCGTGTAACGACCCGGCCGGTCATTTCGTAGAATATGCATTATTATTAATGTTTTTGCCTTGTCATGCATTGGTTATACTGTTTATGATGTGTTCGAGTCGGTTGGCTCGGGTTCAAAATGGTTGTAGTAAGAATTGAGACACTTAGTCTCTAAAAGTAGCTTCATAGTTGGAAAAGTCAACTGAGAGTTGACTTATTAGTAAACAATCTTGGAATGCAGATTTTATGGCGAGGATAGATTCTTTAGGTGATTTGGGACTTAGGAGTATGTTCAAAATGTTTTTGCGATGTCCGTGTAGAGTTGGGCTTGAATTGGAGAAAGTTAGTTTTTGGTGATTTCTGGTCGGTAATGGAAAATAGGCTATCGGGGTCGGAAAGGAATTCTGACTGTTGGAGAAGGTTTGTAATGTCATTTTGGATATGTGTGCAAAATTTCAGGTCAATCGGATGTGTTTTGGTTGGTTTCGGCATTGTTGGTGGAATTTAGGAATTTCAAAGTTCATAGGCTTGAATTTGATGTGATTTTGTTGTTTTGATATTATTTTGGGGGTTCTGAGAGTGCGACTAAGTCTGGATGATCATTTATGATGTGTTGGTATGTTTGGTTGGGGTCCCGAGGGGCTCAGGATGGTTTTGAGTGGTTAATAGGGAGTTTGGAATGTTTTTGCTACTGCTGAAGTTGTTGCTGCTGTTGTTTCTGCACCTGCGGATATTGGACCGCAGGTGCGAGCCGCAGAAGCGGCCAGGAGGGTCGCAGGTGCGGTTCAGGCCCATGTGGGGGAAAACCGCTGAAGCGGTTGTATGGGCGCATCTGCGGAGCCACAGGTGCGACACCTGGGCCGCAGGTGCGAGATTGGGCGGTTTAATGAAAAACTGCAGGTGCGGTAGTCTTGAGGTGCATGTGCGGTCCGCAGGTGCGAGAAATAGAGCCGCAGGTGCGAAAAGCCTGGGCAGAAAGTATATAAGTCGGACTTAGCGATTTTTAGTCTTCTCTTCACCATTTTTCACACGGGTTTCAAGCTTTTGGAGAGTTTTTGAAGAGGGAGACCAAAGTTCTTCAGTGAGGTAAGGTTTTTGGACTTTATAACTCGATTATCTGTGATTAAGACCTAATTAGTGGGGTAAATTGGGAAAACTCAGTGGGAAAAGGGAGAATTAGGGCTTGAGATTAAGAGACCTTCTAAGGGTGATTTGAGGGGCCATTTGGACTCCGATTTTAGTGTTCTTTATATGTACAGACTCGAGAGAGGATGAGGATCATTATGGTGTAAATTTTATAGGGTCCTGAGATGTGGGCCCGGGGGTCGGGTTTTGGCCAATTTCGGGAATTGTGCCTAATGTTGATATTTTTCGATTGGGTTTCATCTCCCTAGCGTATTTTGATGTGATTAATCTGATTGTGATAGATTCGGAGCATTCGGGAGATGATTTGAGGGGCAAGAGTATTGCGGAATAGCTTTCGGGCTAGTTTGAGGTAAGTAATGACTTTAAATCCTGTCCTGATGGTATGAAACCCCGGACTTAGCATCCTTTCACTATTTTTGAGTGACATACACACTGGATGACGAGTGTGTGGCATGCACGAATTGGGAAATTGGACATTGGTTCCTTATTAGGAAACTATTGAGTTGCGAAACTGTTTTTAAATCATATGATAAATAGTATTTCTATGTTTTTGATATATTTGGGTTGTAATCCATGTTTGGGGCCTCGTGCCGATCTATTTAAACCCCTTGGGGGCTATTTTCTGATATTCCTCACGTGGTAATTATGATTTACACTCAGTCTTTCTTGTTGAACTATTTTGACACTCAGAACTTGTTGATATTATTATTCATGAAATGAAAATACTGTTATGGGTCGAGAACCCCGTTTATTGATGGCCCGAGTGGCATTCTGAGAGTGTCTGACTGAGTGAGGCCTAAAGACATCACTGTGAGGATATTTATGATATGAGAGAGGCCGAGTGCCAGAGTGATTATTGCCATGACTTGGTTGTTTATAGCGCTTGGGCTGTAGGAGCCCCTCCGGAGTCTGTACATTCCCAGTGAGCGCATGTACCTACTAAGTGCGAGTGCCGAGTGCCGAGTGATTGGGAGGCATGAGTGACTGTGAGGTGTTGAGTGGTTGTTACTGAGTGATGGTGAGGTGCTGAGTGACTGATTATGAGTGATGATTTGGACCGAGGGGCGGTTTATAATGATATTTTGCTGAGTTATTTATTATGATTCATTTCATCTTTTATTATGATAGAGGCCGAGTGCCAGAGTGATTATTGCCATGACTTGGTTGTTTATAGAGCTTGGGCTGTAGGAGCCCCTCCGGAGTCTGTACATTCCCAGTGAGCGCAGGTACCTACTGAGTGCGAGTACCGAGTGACGAGTGACGAGTGATTGGGAGGCATGAGTGACTGTGAGGTGCTGAGTGACTATTACTGAGTGATGATGTGCTGAGTGACTGATTATGAGTGATGATTTGGCCCGAGGGTCGGTTTACAATGATATTTTGCTGAGTTTTTTATTATGATTCATTTCATCTTTTATACTGAGACTTTTGGAAATATTACTGCGAAACATTAGAAGTCATACTTGCTCAAGGGATTTTTATGGAAAACTGGATTTAAAGATAATGCCTAAATATTTTCACTGTTAGAGCTCAGTATTTTACTATTTGTGAATTGATGTTTTGTTACTATGTGTTTCTTATCGTCAGACTTGATTTATTTTCCTTACTACTGAGTTGGCGTACTCATCATTACTCCCTGAACTTCTGTGTGCAGATCTAGGTACTGGTTTTGAGCAGTAGTCATCTGAGTCCGTACGGCGTTAGCACTCAGTATTTTGAGGTAGCTGTCTAACGTCCACAACATCTCCACTTCCCTTCTCTCATTTCGTACTTAGTATTTTGTGCTAAGACATTGTATTATGACATTAGCAGTATTAGTATTACTCTTAGATGCTCGTGATCTGTTGACCCCAGTTCTGGGAAATGGTTATAGATTGTTAGCTTATTTATGATGTTTTAAGGTTTAGAAAAGTATATACTTGATATGAGGAATGTTATTAATGATTTGGGGAAATTTTACTAAAGGAAATATGTAATTATGTGATAGTGGCTAGCCTAGTTTCACGATAGGCGCCGTCACGACCGGTTAGGATTTGGGGTCGTGACAAGTTGGTATCAGAGCTTTAGGTTACATAGGACTCAACGGTCATGAGCAGGTTTAGTAGTGTCTTGTGGATCGGTACGGAGATGTCTGTACTTATCTTCAAGAGGCTACAGAACTCTTAGGAAAAATCTCATTTTTCTTGAACTCTGTCGTGCCATTCTATTGATTCTGGAAATCTAAACTTATGTGTTTCATTCTCTCATAGATGGTGAGGACACGCGCTACGAATCAGGGTGACCAGACACCAGCTGAACCCGCGTAAGGTCGAGGCCGTGGTAGAGGTAGGGGACCAGTCCGCGCAGCAGTCGGGGTAGTACCAGTTGATACCTCTACTATTCAAGATCAGGTTCCCGCCGCGGGTGTTCCAGCTGGGCAGGATCAGGCACCGGCAGTGCCCATCGTTATTCCGGGTCTTCAGGAGACCCTGGCTCAGATTCTGATAGTATGAACTAGTTTGGCTCAGGCAGTTTTTGTGTCTACTACTACCGCTACATCTCAGGCCGGGGGAGGCACTCAAACTCCAGCTGCCCGGACACCTGAGCAGGTTGTGCAGGGCCTGCAAACATCAGGGGCAGTCCCAGCCCAGCCGGTTTCCCCAGTTCAGGACTATGTGGTTCCAGCCATGCCCAAGGATGAGCAGCGCAGGCTGGAGAGGTTCAATAGACTTCGGCCTCCGACTTTCAGCGGCGCAGAGGGAGAGGATGCCCAGGGTTTTCTAGATAGGTGTCAGAGGATACTTCGCACTGTCGGTATTCTAGAGACCAGTGGGGTCTCTTTTGCTACATTCCAGTTTTCTGGTGCTGCTTTTACTTGGTGAGAGTCTTTAGAGAGGCGTAGGCCTGTTGGTTCGGCACCCCTCACCTGGAAGCAGTTATCCACTATCTTTTTGGAGAAGTATGTTCCTCAGTCTCACAGGGAGGATCAGTGTAGGCAGTTTAAGCAGCTGCGCCAGGGAGAGTTGTCAGTTACATAGTACGAGATGTAATTTTTTGAGTTGGCTCGGCCTCACGTATCAGCTCCGGATTTTGATGACTAGGGAGAGGGTGTTAGGTGCCACATCCGAGCATGTTGTTGACATTGCTCGGGATATTAAGTAGGTTCGCAGGCAGGAGTGAGAGGAGAGGGAGGCCAAGAGGCCTCGGGGATCAGGTAGCTTCAGTGGTGCCCCTCCCAGAGGGCAGTTTCAGCACAGTAGAGGTCGTCCATTTAGACCTCCTCAGCTAGTTTGCCCAGCTTATAGTGGTGCATCTTCGGGGCAGGGTCCCCGCAGCTCTAATCCGGGACGTTCTTCCTTTAGTGCCCTTCCAGCTCAGAGTTCCTCCAGAGAATCATCTTTCCAGGGTTCCTCTATGCATGGTTCGTCTGATGTCTATCCTAGTGGTAGGGGTTCCCTTCGGTCCCCATCTTCAGCTCCAGGTAGTTTCTTTGAGTGTGGAGAGTTTGGACATGTATGGAGGCAGTGTCCTCGTCGTTCTGGTAGCTCGTCTCAGCAAAGGGGTCATCCCTCGACATGAGCCACAGTCACTTCAACAACCACCCAGGCAGCCAAGGGCGGTAGTCAGTAGTTAGAGGCCTCCCTAGAGGGGGAGGTCGAGCAGGTGAAGGTCAGCCACGTATCTATGCACTTCCGGCTAGGCCTGATGCTATGGCCTCCAATGCAGTGATTACAGGTATTATCTCAGTCTGTCACAGTGATGCTTTGGCTTTATTTGACCCTGGTTCCACATACTCTTATGTTTCGTCATACTTTGCTCACTCTATGGATATGCCCCTTCAGTCTTTAGTTACGTTTGTTCATGTGTCAACTCCGGTGGCGATACAATTATTGTAGATCGTGTGTATCAGTCGTGTGTGATATCTATTGGGGGTCTGGAGACCCGAGTAGACCTATTGTTACTCAGCAAGGTTGAGTTTGATGTGATACTAGGAATGGATTGGTTATCTCCGTGTCATGTTATTCTTGATTGTCACGCTAAGACCATGACCCTGGCTATGCCTGGTGTTCCGAGAGTTGAGTGGAGAGGGTCTATTGAGTATGTGCCTAGCAGAGTGATTTCTTACTTGAAGGCTCAACGTATGGTTGAGAAGGTATGTGAGTCTTATCTGGCTTTTGTGAGAGATGTTAGTAGTGAGACTCCTTCTGTTGATTCTGTTCCTGTGGTCCGTGATTTCTGGACGTTTTCCCTGCAGACCTGCCAGGCATGCCACCTGACAGGGACATTGATTTCTGTATTGACTTGGTGTCAGGCACCCAGCCTATCTCTACTCCACCTTATCGTATGGCACCAGTGGAGTTGAAGGAATTGAAAGAGCAGCTTCAAGAACTCCTAGATAAGGAGTTCATTCGGCCTAGTGGGTCACCTTGGGGTGCACCGGTGTTGTTTGTAAAGAAAAATGATGGTTCCATGCGCATGTGTATTGATTATCGGCAGCTGAACAAGGTTACGGTGAAGAACCGGTATCCTTTGCCCCGTATTGATGACTTGTTTGACCAGCTTCAGGGAGCTAGAGTGTTCTCTAAGATTGATTTGAGATTCTGGTATCATCAGCTGAAGATTCGGGATTCTGACATTCCGAAGACTGCTTTCAGGACCATATATGGTCATTATGAGTTTCTGGTTATGTCATTTGGGTTGACCAATGCCCCAGCCGCGTTTATGCATTTGATGAACAGCGTGTTTCAGCCTTACCTTGATTCTTTCGTCATTGTGTTCATTGATGACATCCTGGTATATTCTCGTAGCCAAGAGGAGCATGCTCATCATTTGAGAGTTGTGTTGCAGAGATTGAGAGAGGAGAAGCTTTAGGAAAAGTTCTCCAAGTGTGAGTTTTGGCTTGGTTCAGTAGCTTTCTTGGGTCATGTGGTGTCCAGTGAGGGTATGCAGGTTGATCCGAAGAAGATTGAGGCGGTGCAGAGTTGGCCCAGACCGTCCTCAGCTACAGATATTAGGAGCTTCCTTAGTTTATCGAGATATTACCGTCGCTTTGTGGGGGGGTTCTCTTCAATTGCTTCACCCTTGACCAGATTGACCCAGAAGGGTGCTCCATTCAGATGGTCCGATGAGTGTGAGGAGAGCTTTCAGAAGCTAAAGTCAGCATTGACCACCGCTCGGTTACTAGTTTTGCCTACTGGTTCGGGTTCTTATACAGTCTACTGTGATGCTTCTAGAGTTGGTTTGGGAGCGGTATTGATGAAGGATGGTAGGGTGATTGCCTACGCGTCTAGACAGTTGAAGGTGCACGGGAAGAATTATCTAGTGCACAATCTTGAGTTAGGTGCCATTGTTCATGCCTTGAAGATTTGGCGCCATTATCTATATGGAGTATAGTGTGAGATTTTCACCGACCATCGTAGTTTGCAGTATCTGCTGAAGTAGAAGGACTTGAATTTGCATCAGAGGAGGTGGTTAGAGCTTCTCAAGGATTATGACCTCACTATTTTATATCATCCGGGGAAGGCCAATGTAGTGGCCGATGCCCTGAGTCGCAGAGCAGAGAGTTTGGGGAGTTTAGCCTACCTTTCAGCAGCAGAGCGACCCTTAGCACTTCATGTTCAGAATTTAGCGGGTCAGTTGGTGAGATTGGATTTGTCAGAGCCTCCGCGGGTGTTAGCTAGCATGGCTTCCAGGTCTTCTCTTTATGATCAGATTAGAGCACGCCAGTATGATGACCGGCACTTGTTAGTTCTTCAGGACAGGGTTCGTCGAGGTGATGCCAGGGATGTGACTATTGGTGATAAGGGGTTATGAGGATGCAGGGCCGTATTTGCGTGCCTAATGTCGATGGGCTTCGAGAGTTGATATTAGCAGAGGCCCACAGCTCACGATATTCCATCCATCCGGGTGCCGCAAAGATGTATCAGGATCTGAGACAGCAATATTGGTGGAGACAAATGAAGAGTGATATTATTGAGTATGTAGCACGGTGTCTCAACTGTCAGCAGGTCAAGTATGAGCACCAGAGGCCAGGGGGATTACTTCAGAGGTTAGATATTCCGGAGTGGAAGTAGGAGAGGATCACCATGGACTTTGTAGTTGGGCTCCCACGGAATTCGAGGAGTTTTGATTCTATTTGGGTCATTGTGGATCGGCTGACCAAATCCGTGCACTTCATTCCTGTTGGTACTACTTATACTGCGGAGCGGTTAGCTGGGATTTACATCAGGGAGATTGTCGGATTGCATGGGGTTCCAGTTTCTATCATTTCTGACAGAGGTACTCAGTTCACATCTCGATTTTGGGTCGAGGAACCCGTTTATTGATGGCCCGAGTGGCATTCTGAGAGTGTCTGACTGAGTGAGGTTGAGAGCCAATACTGTGAGGATATTTATGATATGAGAGAGGCTGAGTGCCAGAGTGATTGTTTCCATGACTTGGTTGTTTATAGCGCTTGGGCTGTAGGAGCCTCTCCGGAGTCTGTACACCCCTAGTGAGCGCAGGTACCTACTGAGTGCGAGTGTCGAGTGACAAGTGATTGGGAGGCATGAGTGACTGTGAGGTGCTGAGTGGCTGTTACTGAGTGATGGTGAGGTGCTAAGTGACTGATTATGAGTGATGATTTGGACCGAGGGGTGGTTTATAATGATATTTTGCTTAGTTTTTGATTATGATTCATTTCATCTTTTATACTGAGACTTTTGGAAATATTACTGCGAAACTTTGGAAGTCATACTTGTTCAAGGGATTTTTACGGAAAATTGGATTTAAAGATAATGCCTAAATGTTTTCACTGTTAGAGCTTAGTATTTTACTATTTGTGAATTGTTGTTTTCTTACTATGTGTTTCTTATCGTCAGACTTGATTTATTTTCATTATTACTGAGTTGGCGTACTCATTATTACTCCCTACACCTCTGTGTGCAGATCCATGTACTGGTTCTGAGCAGTAGCCATCTGAGTCCTTACGGCGTTAGCATTCGGAATTTTGAGGTAGTTGTCCAGCGTCCACATCATCTCCACTTCCCTTCTCTCATTTCGTACTTAGTATTTTATGATGAGACATTGTATTATGACATTAGAAGTATTAGTATTACTCTTAGATGCTCGTGATCTGTTGACCCCAATTCTGGAAATGGTTATAGATTGTTAGCTTATTTATGTTGTTATAAGGTTTAGAAAATTATATACTTGATATGAGTAATGTTATTAATGATTTGGGGAAATTTTACTAAAGGAAATGTGTAATTATGTGATAGTGGCTAGCCTAGTTTCACGATAGGCTCCATCACGGCCGGTTAGGATTTGAGTCGTGACTAGTCGCACTTGTGACGCCGCACCTGCAGAATTTCCTTCGCACGTGCAAAAATGATTTAAGAGGGCTAGGTCTGCATCTGCGATGAAAGGGTCGCACCTGCGTGTGCGCGCTTGCGGAACACCGTCCGCTTATGAGGTCAACCTCTGTGCCTGCAGTTCCTTAGGCGCATATGCGGGCTTCGCAGATGAGGAATTCTCCTTGGACCTGCGACCCCTGATCAAAACATCCCAATCCACTTCTGCGCTTTCCTCTACGCAGATGCGAAACACTAGAAACCAGAAAAACTTGAGGAATTTGAATAAGTCCAATTTCAATCTGTTAAGCATCCAATATACACCCAAGGTCCTCGGGAACTCAACCGAATATACCAACAAGTCCTAAAACACCATACAAATTAGTCAAGACCTCAAATCACATCAAACAACGGTAAAAACACGAATCACCCTCTTATTCAAACTTAATGAACTTTGAAGCTTCAAACTTGTAAGACTGATGTCGAAACCTATCAAACCATGTCCGATTGACCTCAAATTTTGCACACAATCCAAAACTGACATTACGTACCTACCCTAACTTCCATAATCAAGTCCACTAGCGGTCAAACTTCCCAAAAATTCAACTTTCGCCATTTCAAGCCTAATTTAGCTACAGACCTCCAAAACACAATCTGAAGATGCTCCTAAGCCCAAAATTACCTAACGAATCTAACAGAACTGACAAAACTCCATTCTAAAGTCGTCTTCACACAGTTTTAATTACGGTCAAAATCCTTGAACTTAATCTTCCGCTTTAGGGACTAATTGTCCCAAAACATTCCGAAACCACAAACAAGAACTTGCGACAGTCACAGAAGCAAAAAAAGATACGGGCAAAGTAGTAAACAGGGGATCGAGGCTATTACTCTCAAAATGATCGGTCGGGTCCTTACGTCCAGTCTCGATTAGCATTTCTAATGAATCTCCAATACCTGTTAATCCAGAAGAGTTCTTAAAAGCATCATCAGTATTCAATATGTAGACCTCGCGGGGAGGATGCCATATAACTTTAATAGGATAATTCTTCGATAGATTAGGTTCTCTAGCTGTTAAGAGCTTAAATTCCAAAGTTCTCGTTATAATCATGTCTGTTGATCCTAAGATATGAAGGGGACCTTTGAGAAATAATAACATTATCTATGTGTGGCCTATAAGTCACGGGTTCAAGCCGTGGAAGCAATTGTAATATTTTCCTATGTATATTGGTGGCCCAATATGTTTAAGGATCATAATTAATATTTAATTAATGAGCAAATCTCATCTGTCTGATCAGTTACTTGATGGACGTATCGTATTAAATGAGAACCTCTATAAATTTGTCGTCTCCCCACCCATTAGGGTTACTGTATTTTCTATTTTCGCTTCAATCACTAAAGTCGATGGTAACGAAAGCTAGGGCAAGGGGCGAGAAACCAATTCCAATTAACGCTTTCGCTTTGTGATAATGGCTTACGATTTAGGTATGTTTTCTGTAATAATTTTATGTAAGATTATCATGTTCAAGATCCTGGAATGAATTAAGTTTATGTTTACATGTGGTATCAGAGCATGGATATTTGAACTGATAATCTTTGATTGAAAAGATTAAATTCAAAACATACCGAGAGAAAGAATCTGGCCGAACGAATGTTGTAACATTTTGGTGAATATGAACTTTTGACATATATGATTCTTATGATTATGTGTAACTGTGTTAACGTATATGATTACATTATGATTATGAAAGTAGTTAGATGCCATCATTGATTCTTTGTTAAAGGCTCATGGAGTCTTACTGTTTTTATTAATTTGCTCTATAATTGAATTTTAAAAAAAGAAGTGGATTTATAGTTATTTAGCCGTGATTGCTATAAAAAGAAGGGTAAAAGTATTTTCCTTCTTTATATGTTCCAAGAGTTAAGGAGGTCTCAGACCGTGACCTTGTAATCTAAAATTTTGAGAGAATCTTTGATTTAATGAGTTCTGCTTCTCATTCTCTAATACCAAGATGAACTACTAATTTATGTACATATTGAACAGTTAGATACAAAGAATAATATAGCTGTGTTGGTTGGTAATTATGAATATGTGCTTCTGTCTGCAATTTATGAATACAAGTCTATTTTCTTGTGTTCAGTCGAAATGATTATATGCGTTACAAAGGTATATCATGATATAAATACTTATTGGACTAACTGGAATATTAAATAAGAATTAACATATTAGTTTGATGATTGAAAAAGCAGCGCCGCACGAAAATGAATTTGCAGTGCCGTCTAGGGATTAATATTATGCATTTATATTGTTGTCAATAGTTGGCCATTATGTTTCTGTTTTTTATAATTTTGGACATAGAATTTTAATGTTTGGGTTATTAAGTTGATAAAGTCATTACTATATATTAATGTATGTATTTAAAGTTAAGTAATTTTTCAATCTTTAAAGTGATCAAACTAGATTATTTAAAACATACACATACATAATATTTATATTTTATGCATGTATTAATGTCAATATAGTTTGTTAGTCACCAAAGTGGAAAAACTAGAATTTGAATGAAAATATGCATACATAAAATTATAGTTATCCATAAAACTAATGAAATGCCTATTATTAAAAATAAATGGATAAATTAATTATCCTAGAACTTAAGGATTTACCCAGAGGTGGATCAATTATTCTATGAATAGTGAATGATAAGGTAAATTAATATTCTTAATCAAATATATATTGTCTGTCCAAAGATGTCGTATATGTTTGGTTAACTATATTTTTTTAATTACATATTAAACACTAAATGACATTTAAATTATGATAGTGTCTCGTAGTATTTACCCAAAGGAGAACTGCGATATGCTTTAACTATTTTGTTGAATCCATATTGATTTGTGAGCATGTATCATCTATTTTAAAGCTACTCCTCTTTATTCGCATGCTTCGTCTTCATTCGCATGCTTCGTTTGTAACTGTGTTCATTGGATTGAACTTCTCTGAATGGAATGAACAAGTCTAGTTCCGCTTAGGTGTGATGGATCTTACTTGGCTCTGCTGAATGATAAGCCCGCTTCCATTACTGATTCGAGCAGTGTGGATGAGAAGTCTTTCCAAAAAGCATGGGAACGCCCTAACAGGATAAGCCTTATGTGTCACGACCCCAAATTAATAAGGACCGTGATGGAGCCTATCGTGAAACTAGGCTAGCCCTCTAACACAATGAAATCAACATTTTTTCGTTTTATATAAATATACATCCTCATATTCTGATAAAAGTTTACTTTTTAAGACAAGTTCAGCAAAATAATAACCAAAACGATCCAATTCTAACGCCACCCCAGACCTCTGGAGTCAACTGTCATAAGCATCTAATACAGTAAATACAAGGTATCAAAATATGACTTTGCTACTAATACAGGTCGAAAAGTACTAAAAGTCTATGAAAGGGGAGAGGAAAGAAGGTAAGTTGTGGACGATGAGCAGCTACCTCGATCCTGGATCAACTCCGAAGCACGTGAGAAAATCAACTAGCGAGATGGCCGGGTAGGTGCAGGGAGTTACGTGAGTACGCTAACTCAGTAAGTAACCAAAGTAACTAAAAACTTGAGTGCAGTGACGAGCATTTAAAATCATGATTTCATAAAAACAGGTGCCAGTGAACACAAATAGAGTAAATCAAAATTTCACATTTTTTCAAATACTTTGCCACTCCGTTTCCCCCATTTAAACTTGCATAAAACATTAAATTAGCGTTTATTAAGGAGACTCAGCGTAAATTGAGTGAAAAACAATAATCTCACAATTTATAGCCTCTCGGGCACAATATCACTCATGAATAGGGTCTCTCAGTCACTCGTGACTCCACTAGCACAGTCCAAGCTCATACTCAGCACTCTTACTCAACAGGTACCATGAATACATATAATTATTGCAGCATGCAGCCCGATCCATATAATAAATATTGCTGCGGCGTGCAGCCCGATCCATAACTATCCTCACATACTCGTCTCTCGGCCTCACTCAGTCAACTCATCTCAACTCACGGGACTCAGCCCAAAATACCTTTCAGAATTTTAAAATAGTGTGATAACAGTGAAAATAACAATAAGTAGTAAACATGACTGATTTCACAAATTTTCTATCAGAATAGTGTGAGAATAGTGTAAAAGAACCCCTGAGGGACTAAACAGGTTGGCATAAGGCCCCAAACATGGCTTACAACCCATAAACAAGTATATGTTTCTAAAATACAGGATATCATAAGGTTTTAAATCGAATACGCGGCTTGATAGTCTCTATGGGACGGACCAAGTCACAATCCTTATCGGTGCACGTCCACACGCTCGTCACCTAGCATGTGCGTCTCCTCATTTACCAAAACAATATAAAATGCCAGGGTTTCATACCCTCAAGTCTAGAGTTACAATCGTTACTTAACTCAAAACGGTCTGGAAACTACTCCGCGATGCTCTTGCCCCTCGAATCGGCTCCCAAAAGCTCCGAGTCTATCAAAATCATATTAATAACATCAAAATATGCTAGGAAGACGTTCCTTCGAAAACTATCAAAATTAGGCACATTCCCGAAATTGGCCAAACCCGACCCCCGGTCCCACATCTCGGAATTCGATAAAAATCACAAAACTAGAATCTTCATTCCCTCACGAGTCTACCCATATCAAATTTTCCAAAATCCGACCTCAATTGCCCACTCAAATCATCAAAAGAAATTCCCAAATTTTCCTCTCATTTCCCCCCAATTTTCACTCTAATTTCTCAAATTGAATGATAAAAATCAAGGCAAAACCATGATATTAACTCAAATGTGATTGAAGAACACTTACCTCAAGAATCCCACTGAAAACCCCTTCAATTTCCACCTTCTCCCGAACTCTCTAATGGGTTTTTGAGTTATGGCCTAAAACCCTCGTTTTTGAAAATTAAACTTTCTGCTTAGACATTTACTTATAGCGAACGCATCACTAGGACCGCGTTCGCATAGAACATTCCAATCAGGCCCCTAACTTTACTCTACGCGAACACACTGCTCAGCCACCCCAGGCCTTCGCGAACGCGTGGGCTTCTACGCGAACGCACAGGCCAATAGGCCTGGGGTCCTCAGATGGCTTCTACTCTACGCGAACGCACACAATCCCCCGCGTTCGCGATGACCACCCTCCTCCCACTCCGCGTTCGCACCCCCTAGACCGCGATCGCATAGAACAAATACCATCATCACCCCAATCCCCCTATGCGAACGCGAGACGACCTCCGTGAACGCATAGGGTAAAACCTTCTGCAGCAGATACACACTAGAACAACTATTTCCAAAAGCCAAAAATCACTCTGTTAACCACCCGAAACTCCTACGAGGCCCCGGAGACCTCAACCAAACATACCAACACATCCCATAACCTCATTCAAACTTAGTCGAGACTTCGAAACACCAAAAACAACGCAAAAACACCAAAATCACATCAAATTCAAGCCTATGAACTTTGAAATTTCTAAATTTCACCAAGGATGTCGAAACCATCCAAAACACATATGATTGACCTGAAAATTTGCACACATATCCAAAATTTCATTCGAACCTACTCCAACTTCCGAAATTCCATTGTGACCCCGATATCCTATTTTTCACTGCCAACCAGAAATTGCCAAAAACCAAATTTCGCCAATTCAAGCCTAAATCTACACCGGACATCAAAACTACATTCCGATCACACTCCTAAGTCCCAAATCACCTAACGAAGCTATCCGAGCCATAAACTCTACATTCCGAGGTTGTTTGCCAATAAGTCAACTCCCAGTTGACTTTTCCATTATTAAGCCAACTTAAGAGACTAAGTGTCTCAATTATCACCACGACTACTCCTAACCCGAACCAACCGACCCAGACACATCATACACATACCAAGAAAAGCATGACAAGACAGAAACAGGAATAACGGGGCCAATTCCACGGAACAACCGGTAGAGTCGTTACATTCTCCCCCTCTTAAACAAACGTTCGTCCTCGAACGGATCTAGAAACATACCTGGAGTCTCAAACAAGTAAGGATATCTGCTCCGCATCTCCCGCTAGATCTCCCAAGTGGCCTCCTCCACTGGCTGCCCTCTCCACTGCACCTTTACTGAAGCTATATCCTTAGACCTCAACTTCCGGACCTAACGACCCAAAATAGTCATTGGCTCTACCTCATATGACATATCACCCCCAAGAACATGAGACGGGTCACCAATATACTTTCTGAGCATCAAAACACGGAACACCGGATGATAACTCGACAAGCTAGGTGGAAAGGCAAGTCTATAAGCCACCTCTACAATCCTCTGAAGCACCTCAAAAGGACCAATGAACCGAGGACTCAGCTTTCCCCTCTTCCCGAACCTCATAACACCCTTCATGGGTGACACCTTCAGCAGTACCCTATCTCTCTCCATGAAAGACACATCCCTGACCTTCCGGTCCGGATAACTCTTCTGCCTAGACTGCGCCGTGCGAAGTCGCTCCTGAATCAACTTCACCTTATCCAACGCATCATGAACCAAGTATGTGCCCAATAACATATCCTCTCCCGGCTCAAACCAACCAACCGGATATCTACACCTCCTACCATATAAAGCCGCATACGGATCCATCTGGATACTAGACTGATAACTATTGTTATATGCAAACTCCGCGAGTGGTAGAGACTGGTCCCATGAACCCCCAAAAGCAATGACACAGACACGCAACATGTCCTCCAAAATCTGAATAGTACGCTCTGACTGCCCGTCAGTCTGAGGATGAAATGTTGTGCTCAACTCAACCTGAGTACCCAACTCTCTTTCCACGGCTCTCCAAAACTGAGATGTGAACTGAGCACCTCTGTCAAAAATAATAGAAACTGGAACCCCATACAATCAGACAATCTCCCTGATGTAAATCTCGGCTAACCGCTCCGAAAAATATGTAGTACCAATAGGAATGAAGTGTGCGGACTTGGTCAGCCAATCCACAATAACCCATATAGAATCCAATCTCCTCGAAGTTCGTGGAAGCCCAAATACAAAATCCATGGTGATCCGCTGCCACTTCCACTCCGGAATATCTAACCTCTAAAGCAATCCACCTGGTCTCTGGTGCTCATACTTGACCTACTGGCAGTTGAGACACCGAGCTACAAACTCAACAATATCCTTCTTCATCCGCCTCCACCAATAATGTTGTCTCATATCCTGGTACATCTTCGCGGCACCCGGATGGATGGAATACCGCGAGCTATGAGCCTTTGCTAAAATCAACTCTCGAAGTCCATCCACATTGGGCACACAAATCCGGCCATGCATCCTCATGACCCCATCATCACCAATAGCCACATCACTGGCATCACCTCGACGGACCCTGTCTTGAAGAACTAGCAAGTGTGGGTCATCATACTGGCGTGCTTTAATCTGATCATAAAGAGAAGACCTGGAGGCTACACAAGCCAATACTCATTGGGGCTCTGATAAATCCAATCTCATCAACTGACCCGCTAAAGCCTGAACATCAAGTGCCAAAGGTTGCTCTGCTGATGGAAGGTAGGCTAGACTCCCCAAACTCTCTGCTCTACGACTCAGGGCATCAGCCACTACATTGGCCTTCCCCCGATGATATAGAATAATGAGGTCATAATCCTTGAGAAGTTCCAACCATCTCCTCTGACGTAAATTCAGATCCTTTTGCTTAAGCAAATACTGCAAACTACGGTGATCAGTAAAAATCTCACAATGTACTCCATACAAATAATGACGCCAAATATTCAAGGCGTGGACAATGGCTGCTAACTCAAGATCGTGCACTGGATAATTCTTCTCGTGCACCTTCAACTGTCTGGACACGTAGGCAATCACCCTACCATCCTGCATCAATACCGCTCCAAGGCCAACTCTCGAGGCATCACAGTAGACTGTATAAGAACCTGAACCCGTAGGCAAAACCAACACCGGAGCTGTAGTCAAAGCTGACTTGAGCTTCTGAAAGCTCTCCTCACACTCCTCAGTCCACCTGAACGGAGCACCCTTCTAGGTTAGTCTGGTCATAGGTGCTGCAATAGATGAAAATCCCTCTACAAAACGGCGATAGTACCCTGCCAAACCAAGAAAGCTGCGAATCTCGGTAGCGGATGACGGTCTAGGCCAACTCTGTACCGCCTCCACCTTCTTCGGATCTACCTTGATCCCATCACAAGACACCACGTGCCTAAGAATTCCACTTAATCAAGCCAGAATTTACACTTCAAAAATTTTGCATACAACCTCTTCTCCCTCAGAGTGTGAAGCACAACTCTCAAATGTTTCTCGTGATCCTCTCGAGATCGGGAATATACCAAGAGGTCGTCAATAAACACGATGACGAAGGAATCAAGATAAGTCCAGAACACACTGGGCATCAAGTGCATAAAGGTTGTTGGGGCATTGGTCAGCCCAAATGACATGACAAGAAACTCATAATGACCATATCTTGTCCTGAAGGCAGTCTTCTGGATGTTAGAATCCCGAATCTTCAACTGATGATACCTGGATCTCAAGTCAATATTAGAGAACACTCTAGCTCCCTGAAGCTGGTCAAACAAATCATCAATACAAGGTAAGGGATACCGGTTCTTCACCGTAACCTTGTTCAGCTGCCGATAATCAATACACATACGCATAGAACCTTCCTTCTTCTTCACAAACAACATCGGTGCACCCCAAGGTGACACACTAGGCCGAATGAACCCTTATCTAGGAGTTCCTGAAGCTGCTCTTTTAATTCCTTCAACTCCACTGGTGCCACACGATATGGAGGAATAGAGATAGGCTGAGTTCCTGGCACCAGGTCAATACCAAGATCAATATCCCTGTCAGGTGGCATGCCTGGCAGGTCTGCAGGGAACACGTCCGGAAACTCAAGGACCACGGGAACAGAATCAACAGCATGAGTCTTACCACTAACATCCCTCACAAAAGCCAAATACGATAAACATCCCTTCTCAACCATATGTTGAGCCTTCAGGTAAGAAATCACCCTGCTAGGCACATACTCAGTAGAACATCTCCACTCTACTCTCGGAACTCCAGGCATAGCCAAGGTCACGGTCTTAGCGTGACAATCAAGAATAGCATGACATGGAGATAGCCAATCCATGCCCAGTATCACATCAAACTCAACCATGCTGAGTAACAGTAGGTCCACACGGGTCTCCAGACCCCCAATAAATATCACACACGACCGATACACACGATCTACAATAATAGTATCACCCACGGGAGTCGACACATGAACAGACGTAACTAAAGACTCATGGGGCATATCCAAGAAATGTGCAAAATAAGATGAGACATATGAATATGTAAAACCAGGGTCAAATAGGGCTAAAGCATCTCTGTGACAGACTGATATAATACCTGTGATCACTGTATCGGAGACCATAGCATCTGTCTTGGCTGGAAGTACATAGATACGAGCCTGACCTCCACCTACTCGACCTCCCCCTCTAGGGCGGCCCCTAGCTGACTGACTCTCGTCCCTAGCTGTCTGGCTGGGTGGTGAAGTAACTGGAGTTGAAGTCGAAGGCTGGCTCCTAGACTGAGATGGACATCCAATAAAATGAGGGCACTGCCTCCTCATATGCCCGAACTCTCTGCATTGATAACAACTCCCTGGTGTAGGAGACGAGGACTGAAGGGAACCCCTAGAACTAGAATAACCACCTGAAGAACCATGCATGGAGGAACCCTGATTTGATGATGCTCTAGAAGAGCTCTGAGCTGGGAGGGCACTAAATGAAGAACGGCCCGGATGAGAATTGCGGGGACCCTGCCCCGATGGTGCACCACTATAAGTTAGGCGATTTGGCTGAGGAGGCCTAAATATGCAGCCTCTACCATACTGAAATTGCCCTCTGGAAGGAGTACCACTGAAACTACCCGATCCACTAGGCCTCTTGGCCTCCCTCTCCTCTCTCTCCTGACGGCGAACTGACTCAATATCCCGAGCAATATCCACAACCTGCTCGAAATTAGCACCTGAAACCTTCTCTCTAGTCATCAAAATGCGGAGCTGATAAGTGAGGACATCCACGAACCTCCTGATCTTCTCCCTATTAGTAGGGACTAACTCAGTAGCATGACGAGCCAACTCTGAAAACCGCATCTCATACTGCGTCACTGATAGCTCTCCCTGATGCAGCTGCTCAAACTACCTACGTTGCTCCTCCCGGTGAGACTGGGGAACATACTTCTCCAAGAAGATAGTGGAGAACTGCTACCAGGTAAGGGGTGCTGCACCAACAGGCCTACGCCTCTCGAAAGACTCCCACCAAGTAAAAGCAGCCCCAGAAAACTGAAAAGTAGCAAACGAGACCCCACTGGTCTCCAAAATCTCTGCAGTACAAAGCATCCTCTAACACTTATCCAGAAAACCCTGGGCATCCTCGCCCTCAGCACCATATCGGAGGCTAAAGTCTGCTAAATCTCTCCAGCCTACGCTGCTCATCATCTGGCATAGCTGGAACCACGAAGTCTTGAACTGGAGCAACTAGTTGGGCTGGAACTGCCCCCGATGTCTGAAGGCCCTGTACAACCTGCTCAGGTGTCCGGGCAGCTGGAGTCTGAGTGCCTGCCCCGGCCTAAGATGTAGCGGCAGTAGTAGATACAACAACTGCCTGAGAAAGGTTAGTACATACGGTCAAGATCTGAGCAAGGGTCTCCTGAAGACCGTAATAACAATGGGCACTGCCGGTGCCTGAGTGTGTCCCGCTGGAATATCCGCGGCATGAACCTAATCATGAACGGTAGGTGGATCCACTAGCACTGCCCCGACCGCTGCACGGGCTGGTCCCCTACCTCTACCACGGTCTCGACCGTGGCCTCGACCTCTCGCTGGTTTAGCTGGTGTCTGGTCACCCAGATCGGTAGTGCGTGTCCTCACCATCTGTTAGAGAATGAAACAACAGAAGCTTAGATTTCAAGAACCAACAAGATGGCACGACAGAATTCAAGAAGATGAGATTTTTCCTAAGGTTATATAGCCTCTCGAAGATAAGTACAGACGTCTCCGTACCGATCTGCAAGACTCTACTAAACCTGCTCATGACCGTTGAGTCCTATGTAACCTAGGCTCTGATACCAACTTGTCACGACCCCAAATCAATAAGGACCGTGATGGCGCCTATCGTGAAACTAGGCTAGACCTCTAACACAATGAAATCAACATTTTTCGTTTCATATAAATATACATCCTCATATTTTGATAAAAGTTTACTTTTTAAGACAATTTCAACAAAATAATAACCAAAACGATCCAATTCTAACACCAGCCCAGACCTTTGGAGTCAACTGTCATAAGCATCTAATACAGTAAATACAAGGTATCAAAATGTGACTTTGCTACTAATACAGGTCGAAAAGTACTAAAAGTCTATGAAAGGGGAAAGGAAAGAAGGTAAGTTGTGGACGCTGAGCAGCTACGTCGATCCTGGATCAACTCCGAAGCACGTGAGAAAATCAACTAGCGAGCTAGACCGGTACCTGGATCTGCACACAGAGGTGCAGGGAGTAACGTGAGTACGCCAACTCAGTAAGTAACCAAAGTAACTAAAAACTTGAGTGCAGTGACGAGCATTTAAAATCAAGATTTCATAAAAACAGGTGCCAATGAGCACAAATAGAGTAAATCAATAGTTCACATTTTTTCAAATACTTTGCAGCTCCGTTTTTCCCCCATTTAAACTTGCATAAAACATTTAAATCAGCGTTTATTAAGGATACTCATTGTAAAATGAGTGAAAAACAATAATCTCATAATTTATAGCCTCTCGGGCACAATATCACTCATGAATAGGGTCTCTCAGTCACTCGTGACTCCACTAGCACAGTCCAAGCTCATACTCTCACTCAACAGGTACCATGAATAAACATAATTGTTGCGACGTGCAGCCCGATCCATATAATAGATGTTGTTGCGGCTAGCAGCCCTATCCATAACTATCCTCACATACTCGGCTCTCGGCCTCACTCAGTCATCCTCACAAGCCACTCGGTCAACTCATCTAAACTCACGGGACTCAGCCCAAAATACCTCTCAGAGTTTTAAAACAGTGTGATAACAGTGAACATAACAATAAGTAGTAAACGTGACTGATTTCAAAAAAAAAAATCAGAATAGTGTGAGAATAGTGTAAAAGTACCCCTGAGGGCCTAAACTGGTTGGGATAAGGCCCCAAATATGGTTTACAACCCATAAACAAGTATAAGTTTCTAAAATACAGGATATCATAAGGTTTCAAATCGAATATGCGGCTTAATAGTCGCTACGGGACGGACCAAGTCACAATCCCTATCGGTGCATGCCCACACGCTCGTCACCTAGCATGTGCGTCACCTCATTTACCAAAACAATATAAAATACGGGGTTTCATACCCTCAAATCTAGAGTTACAATCGTTACTTACCTCAAAACGGTCCGGAAACTATTCTGCGATGCTCTTGCCCCTTGAATCGGCTCCCAAAAGCTCCGAGTCTATCAAAATCCGATTAATAGCATCAAAATATGCTAGGGAGAGCAAAAACACTTCGAAAACTATCAAAATTAGACACAATTCCCGAAATTGGCCAAACCTGACCCCCGGGCCAACATCTCGGAATTCGATAAAAATCACAAAACTAGAATCCTCATTCCCTCACGATCCGACCTCAATTTCCCACTCAAATCATCAAAAGAAAATCCCAAATTTTCCTCCCAATTTTCCCCAATATCCACTCTAATTTCTCAAATTGAATGATAAAAATCAAGGCTAAATCATGATATTAACTCAAATGTGATTGAAGAACACTTACCTCAAGAATCCCACTGAAAACCCCTTCAATTTCCACCTTCTCCCGAGCTCTCTAATGGGTTTTTGAGTTATGGCTTAAAACCCTCATTTTTGAAACTTAAACTTTCTGCTCAGACATTTACTCATCGCGAACGCATCACTAAGACCGCGTTCGCATAGAACATTCCAATCAGGACACTAACTTTACTCTACGCGAACGCACCATAAGCCACGCGAACGCACTGCTCAGCTACCCCAGGCCTTCGCGAACGTGTGTGCTCCTACGCGAACACACAGGCCAATGGGCCTGGGGTCCTCATATGGCTTCTATTCTATGCGTACGCACAAAATCCCCCCCCCCCCTTCGCGATGACCACCCTGCTCCCACTCCGCGTTCGCACCCCCTAGCACGCGATCGCATAGAAAAAATAACCTCAGCACCCCAATCCCCCTATGCGAACGCGAGACCACCTCCGCGAACGCATAGGGTAAAACCTTCTGCAGCTAATACACACCAGAACAACTATTTCCAAATGCCAAATATCACTTCTTTAACCACCCGAAACTCCCCCGAGGCCCCCGGGACCTCAAACAAACATACCAACACATCCCATAACCTCATTCAAACTTAGTCGAGCCTTCGAAACGCAAAAAACAACGCAAAAATACCAAAATCACATCAAATTCAAGCCTATGAACTTTGAAATTTCTAAATTTCACCAAGGATGCCGAAACCATCCAAAACACATCCGATTGACCTGAAAACTTGCACACATATCCAAAATGACATTACGAACCTGCTCCAACCTCCGAAATTCCATTCCGACCCCGATAGATTATTTCCACTGCCGACTGGAAATCGCCAAAAATCAACTTTCGCCAATTCAAGCCTAATTCTTTAGCGGACATCAAAACTACATTCCGAACACACTCCTAAGTCCCAAATCACCTAACAAAGCTATCCGAGCCATAAAATCTACATTCTGAGATCGTTTGTCAATAAGTCAACTCTCAGTTAACTTTTTCCATTATTAAGCCAGCTTAAGAGACTAAGTGTCTCAATTATCAATACGACTACTCCGAACCCGAACCAACCGACCCCGACACATCATAAACATATCAAACAAAGCATGACAAGACAGAAACAAGAATAACGGGGCCAATTCCACGGAACGATCGGCCGGGTCGTTACATTATGTTTATACGAATGAGTATTACCAACACCATTAAGAGTACTATTACACAAACAGAAAGTGTCAGTGAATACCTGAAGTTTGGTGAAGAACGTTTGTCGTTCTGCAGATAAATCTCTCATTGGTACACTAATGGCTGAACTCACGACCATGAAGTTTGATGGTTCGCGTAGTATGCAAAATCATATCATCGAGATGACTAACATTGCAGTAAGACTTCACACCTTGGGGATGAAAGTTGATGACTTCATCTTGGTTCAGTTTATTCTGAACTCGTTGCATCCTGAGTATGGACCTTTAAAAATTAACTATAACACTATTAAGGATAAGTGGAATGTTAGTGAATTTTCCAGTATGCTTACTCCGGAGGAGTCAAGACTTAAGAAACAAGAGAGTCATTCAATTAACCTCAAGGGTCAAGGAGATGGTACCGGAATTAAAGTGAAGACCAACAAGTTCAAGAAGAATAAATCACCTGCTAAAGCTCCACAATATGCTAAAAAGGAACATAAGACAGGTACGAGTCATTTCTGTAACAAGGAAGGACACTATCAGAAAGATTGTCTGAAACATAAAGCTTGGTTCGAAAAGAAAGGTACAATTAGTGCTTTTGTATGTTTCGAATCAAATTTAATAGAAGTTCCTAATAATACTTGGTGGCTTGATTCTGGTGCAACTGCTCATGTATCTACTACGTTGCAGGGATTCCTTACGATCCAAACTACAAATCCAAATAAGGATTTCTTATTCATGGAAAATCATATGAAGGCTCCAATTGAAGGCATAAGGACTTGTCGTTCGATCATGGAGATTGGACGTCACCTTGATCTATTACAGACTCTTTATGTACCTTCAATTTCTAGAAATTTGATTTCTCTTTGAAGACTGGATGTTTCTAGATTTGATTTAAAGTTTGGAAATTGATGTTTTAATTTATATAAGAATGTTGTTTTTTATGGTTCTGGTATTCTTAGTGATGGTTTACATAAATTGAAACTCAATATTGGGTTTTCTGAATCCCTTCTTACTGTTCAACATAATGTTGGAATTAAACTTAGTTCATTAGATCAAAGTTCTTCTTACCTGTGGCATAGACGTTTGAGTCATATACCCAAAGAAAGGTTAGACAGATTAGTGAAGAATGAGATTCTTCCGAATCTAAATTTTACTGATCTTACTATATGTTTGGATTGCGTTAATGGAAAGAAAACTAAGCATAGTGAGAAAGGTGTCACAAGAAGTACCCAACTTCTTGAAATTATACACACCGATATTTGTGGACCCTTTGATGTTCCGTCTTTTGGTGGAGAGAAATATTTTATCACTTTATTTGATGATTTTTCACGTTATCGATACATCTATTTGCTAAAAGAAAAATCTCAAGCAACAGATGCCCTCAAGGTGTTTGTTAATGAGGTTGAAAGGCAACTAGATAAAAAGGTGAAAATTATTAGGTTAGATAGAGGTGGTGAATATTATGGAAAATATAATGAATCAGGAAATGTCCAGGTCCATTTGCAAAGTTCCTCGAGGAACATGGCATATGTGCACAATATACTATGCCAGGAACACCTCAACAAAATGGTGTTGCAGAAAGACGTAATCGGATACTTATGGATATGGTTAGGAGCATGATGGGTACTTCCTCATTACCAAATCATTGTGGATGTATGCTCTTAAAACCACTGTATATTTATTAAACAAGGTTCCTAGTAAGGCAGTCCAAAGACTCCTACAGAAGAAAAACCTAGTATAAGGCACCTGCATGTTTGGGGTTGCCCAGCGGAAGCTAGAGTTTATAATCCACAAGAAAAGAAATTAGATTCTCAAACAGTAGTGGTCACTTTTTACCCAGATAAATCTAAAGGGTATGTGTTTTACTGTCCAACCCATCATTCGAGAATTGTTGAAATCAGTAATGCAAGATTCATTGAGAATGGTGAAGTTAGTGGGAGTATTAAAAAATAAAGTGTGGAAACAGAAGAGGTAAAGGTCAATGTTACATTACCCACGAATGTGCCTACTTCCACACAAATACCAAATATTGTTTCAGTTGTTGAAGAACACTTTGGCAACAACGAGCAACATTTATATGAAACACTTCATGAAGAAAGTAACTCACAAATATCTGACACAAGTGAACCACAAGAAATGCCATTAAGAAAATCTCAAAGAGTTAGAAAATTGGCTATTTCGGATGATTGCGTGGTTTGTTTGCGAGAGTCAGATTTTGATATTGGTCTTAATGAAGATCCGGTTTCATTTTCACAAGCCATAGAAAGTAATGAGTCTGACAAATGGATTGATGCCATGAAGGAAGAGTTGAAATCCATGGAATACAATAAAGTCTGGGATCTCGTTTAATTGCCAGAAAGTTCTAAAAGAATCGGGTGTAGATGGGTCTTTAGGACCAAACGCAATTCAAATGGCAATATTGAATGACACAAAGCCAGACTTGTTTCCAAGGGTTATACTCCGAAAGATTATAAAGAGACTTTTTCACCAGTCTCAAAGAAAGACTCGTTAAGAATTATTATGGATTTGGTGGCTCATTATGATTTAGAGTTGCACCAAATGGATGTGAAAACTGCCTTTCTTAATGGAAACCTCGAGGAAGAAGTTTATATGGACCAACCAGAGGGTTTCGAAACTAAAGGAAAAGGTCAAATGGTGTATAAACTAAAGAAGTCAATATATGGACTTAAACAAGTCTCACGACAATGGTATATAAAGTTTAATGATACCATAACATCTTTTAGATTTGTGAAAAGTACCGTTGATTGGTGCATATACCAAAAGATCAGGTGGTGCAAGTTTATATTTTTAGTCCTACATGTTGATGATATTCTACTTGCCGCAAATGATTTAGGCATATTGTGTGAGACTAAAGATTTTCTCTCTAAGAATTTTGAATGAAAGATATGGGTGAGGCATCCTATGTGATAGGAAAATATTCCGTGATAGATCACAAGGATTATTGGGATTTTCTTAGAAACGCTATAAAGAAAGAGTTCTAGAGAGTCTTAACATGAATAAATGTTCAATAAGAATTGTTCTAATTCAAAAAGGGGACAAATTTAGTCTCATGCAATGCCCTAAGAATGATGTAGAACGAAAAGAAATGAAATCAATTCCTTACACTTCAATTGTTGGTAATCTTATGTATGCTCAAACTTGCACAAGACGGGATATTAGTTTTGCGGTCGGAATGCTAGGAAGATATCAGAGTAACCCAGGAATTGATCAGTGGAAAGCTGCAAAGAAAGTCTTGAGGTACCTAAAAGGAACGAAGGATTACATGCTCGTGTATAGGAGATCTAAGCATTTTGAAAATGTTGGATACTCATATTCAAATTTCGCTGGATGTATTGACACTAGGAAGTCTACGTTTGGTTATTTGTTCCAATTAGTTGAAGGAGCAATATCGTGGAAGAGTGAAAAACAGTTTGTCATTGCTACATCCATGATGGAAGCAGAATTTGTGGCATGTTTGGAAGCCACAATTCATGCATTATGGTTGCGAAACTTTATTTCAGTACTTGGGGTTGTCGACACCATTACCAAGCCGCTGAAAATTTACTGTGATAATTCTGCAGCGGTATTCCTCTCCAAGAACGATAAGTACTCCAAAGGTGCCAAACATATGGAATTAAAGTACTTTTCCATCAACGAGGAAGTTCAAAAACAAAGAGTGTCACTTGAGCATATTAGAACTGATCTCATGATTGCAGATCCTTTAACGAAAGGTTTACAGCCAAAGATATTTAAAGAACATGTATATAGAATGGGTCTTGGTTGTATTTATGACTAATGTATTTATGATGTTTTGACACTCTGAGCTCATTTATGTGTTTCTGATATATAGTAATGATTTCATGTTTCTCATAATGGGGTGCACATTATTATTTTGAGATATTACAGGATAAGTCTCAGTGAGACATTATTGTGGACCATAATATTTTATAGCTTATGAAGTGATAAGTAGAGCTTTTTACTGCTTATTTGCTCTCTTTTTCTTGTGTTTTAGGTCAAAAATGCTTAAAGGTATTCCCGAAAACTAATGAAATGTGTTTGCTTTCAGGAATGTTGCAATAAGAGCCAAAGGAATCAAAATCAATTCATAAAGGAGTCAAAAGTGAACAAGAACAAAAACAGGGCAATAAGGCCAACTGTGCGGACCGCATAATTCTAGTGCGACCGAAAAGGAATGATCAGAGATTGAAGTTTGAGCAAGAAAAGGTGTGCGGACCGCACAAATATTGTGCGACCGCAGAAGGCTATGTGCGGCCGCACTCACTATTGTGCGGACCGCAGTAGACGAGATTCAGAGAGTTGATATTTTGGGAAGCTGAAGGAGTGCGGACCACACCAAAATTGTGCGGCTGCAGGATGCCAAGTGCGGTCACACCCACAATTGTGCGGACCGCAGGAGGGAAGAATCAGAGAGCTGGGTTCAAGTCCAAAGTCAAGGAGTGCGGACCGTATCATTTTTATGCGGTCGCATAATCAAGAGCGCGGCCGCACTCAGAATTGTGTGGTTTGCAGAAGCCCAGCAAAAGCCGGATCTCCAGTTCAAGGAATGCGGACCGCACCATAATTATGCGGCCGCATAAGCAAGTGTGTGGCCGCACTCAGAATTATACGGCCACACAACCTCCACAGGGGCATTTTTGTCAGATATTTTCGGCTTAGTATAAATAGAACTTTTTGTCATTTTTAAGTTAAGTTATGTTTTAGAGGAGCACCTGTTTCGTCTTTCTTTACTGCTTTTGGAAATTTTGTACTAGATTTGTCTCTAAACACTATATTTTTATCCCATAATATAATATTATGGATTCTATCTTCAATTCTTCTTTAATTTCTGCAATTTTTATGAGTAGATAAATATTTAGCTAGGGTTGTGACCCAACCATAGTGTGGGTATTTAATGGGTGTTTGGTTTAGGTCTTGTTTGGGATTGGGTTAGTGATATTTAGCCTAGTTCTTTCTAGAACTCAAGAATTAATGGTTGTAAACATTGATTCATGCCTAAATGACTTAGGCCTCATTTGTTTTTTTAAGGTTAAGACGTCTGAATCTGAATACACATTTGAATATCAAGATGTTTATTAAGATTAAGACATCTAAATCTGAATACACATCTGAATATTAAGATATATATTAAGATCTGAATACTAAATGATTAAGACTGTTTGATTTTCAATATCTGAGAGTATAAAATATTTTTATTTGAAAATTAATAAACATAAATTTTAAATGAAATACTAATTAATCTAATATTTTATCAATAAATTATATAATTTTTTAAAATATAATAGTTGGTGGTGGTGATGGCTAACGGTGATGCTTGTGAATGCCGACTAGAGGCGGTGGTTGGTGGTAGGTTTGATTGATGGTGGTGGTTCAAGGTAGTAGTTAGCAGTGATTAGTAGTGGTGGCGATTATGATTGAGGATGGTGGTGGTGAGTGGTGATAGTTAATAATGGCGGGTGGTGATGGTAGTTGTCATTGAGGAAGGTGGTGGTGGGTGGTGGTAGTTTATAATGATGTGTAGTGCTGGTATGGTTGTCGATGGCGGTGGGGTGGTTAGTTGTGGTAGTTGAGGTAGATGATTGTTTGTGGTTAAGAATGATGGTGGTGGGAGTGGTGCGGATAGCGAGTGGTGGTAGTCGATTATGGTGGCGGTTATGATTGCGAATGATGGTGGTTGAGTATGGTAGTGTGGTGGTGGCATGGTGGTAATTGATAATGGTAGGCGATGACGGCAGTTAATAATGAATATGGATGATAGCATCTTAATGAAATTAAGTCTCTGTTATAGATCTTAATCATACAGACCTATTCAGACCCATTAAGTGGTTGTGGAGTAAAAAAACAAACACATTTAATGATTAAGATCTGAATAATTAAGATTCAGACTTTAAAAACAAACGCACTTAATGTCCGAGATCTGAATGATTAAGATTCAGACCTCCATTAAGTGCAAACAAATGAGGCCTTAGTCTCTACTTGAGAAAGAGGGATTAAGTATAGGAAAACTTGGCTAACAAAGAATTGGAGTGAACTCAAGAAATTGATAGCCCCAATTAAAGGGTTAAACCTAGAGATAGTAATACCCGACTTGAGCTAATATCGCTTATTTTGTGCAAATACCCATTTGGACTTGAGAAAGCCAAATTGGGAAAAATCATTCAAACTACCGAGAGGTATAGAGTGAGTAACCGGATGTGATAGCTATATTACAAACCCAGCTAATCAATCTTGCTCTGGAATTTACAACCCGTTAGATAACCACCTAGGTAGAAGTCACGACCCTAGTCCCTTTAATCATTTGAAAAACCCAAAACCAAAAATATTGTCCTTAGTTTTGTTAATTGAAATCAATAGAGTAAAATAGAAGTAGAATAGCAACCAAGTTTGTGGAAGTGTAATTAGAGACAAAACTTGCAATTAACTTAGATATACACCTAATCTCATTTGCTAACTCCCGTTGGATTCGATCCCGACCTTTGTTGGGTTATTATTCGCCTCACTACTTAATAGTGGTGTGGATTTGGACGCGATCATGGAGGTGATACGATGAGTTACTAATGTTGTAGTATATGAACGGGAGTGTGTAGACGAATTATATATATAACCGCCATAACTCACATTTGGTAGTTTATCGTATTATGATATTTATGGTAGACATTATAGAAGAGATTTGTTTATACGCAACTAATGTTCTCATATTATTAAATATTAATATTATGTGATTACTAGGCCAAGTCGGAGAATGTAAGATTTTCCTACGTATATTGGTGGCCCAATAGCTTTAAGACCCATAATTAATATTTAATTAATAAGCAAATCTCATCCATCTGATCGGTTACTTGATGGACGTACCGGATTAAATGAGAACCTCTATAAATTGGTCATCTCCCCGCCCATTAGGGTTACCGTTTTTTCTATTCTCTCTTCCATCACTAAAGTCGACGGTAACGAAAGCTAGGGCAAGGGGCGAGAAACCAATTTCAGTTAACGCTTCCGCTTCGTGATAATGGCTTATGATTCATGTATGTTTTCTGTAATAATTTTATGTAAGATTATCATGTTCAAGATCCTGCTATGAATTAAGTTTATGTTTACAGCAACCGCTAATGCTTACATTAGGTTAGACTGTCTTCATCACACCCATTGGGCGTGCCCTTCCCCGAACCTTGCGTGAATGCCGGATGCTTTGTGCACCGGACTGCCCTTGATCCAAAGATGACAGAGACTAAAATCCGGCAGTTCATCCTAGTTGTAAATATTAGAGTTAGTATTAAAGTTGAGGTTTTTGAGCTAGTAAAACCAATTGCGAGGGATATTAATTAGCATGTGTAATAGGAACGCCAATCGTAAGCCAAACAGATTAAGCAATATGACACTCCCGCAAGATATATTTAGTGGATTTAGCGTTCGTTTTACAATGGGACATAGGCCAATGTATGAGAGGTAAGCTCCAGTAGGCAATCTATCATGTTGGCATAATCCAAGAAAAGTTTTAATCATATTAGGAATATTGATGTTCCGAATCTAGTTGATACTAGCTTGATACGTATAAGTAAGAATGATATTGTAGACTGATTTAGTAGCAAAGAAACTATAAGAGTTATTGTTCCCAAAAATAAATGTCATCTTTAGACTGATCTAAAGTTGGGTGAATAGTTGCAATGACTTCCTTGATTGGCTTAGGGAGGACAAATGATAAAGCTTGAGAAATTTCAAGCGGTGTCATTGATGATATCTTCAACCTTGTGTGTAAGATCATTTTGAGTAAGAGGACCTCGAATGAATGATCTTAGGGGATGGTGACTAGGTATCCACTTTGAAAATTAAAGGCTAGTTTGATTGCCATTACCAATGGCCCAGGCAATACCACGTTGACATAGTTCCCATCTACTACTAGGTTATGTCAAATAAATGAAGCAATTTAGGACTTTTCTCATGAGATAATATTTGGATTTGAGAACAAGGATCCGGGGATTGTATTTGTTGGTAAAAATCTCTAGGCCAAACTAGTAAGAAGAGCGAGGTTCTTATCATCCACTTTGATAAGTCTTAATTCCCCATTGTTTTTGGGTTCAGTAACGGTATCCCAATTAATAAGATGAAACTTCTTCTTAGAATCAGTGATACCCTATATATGGTTGCGCTGGATGCTATTGTTGGATAAAGAAGTTGAATGGTTTTGAAGATTGACAAAGGAACTCAGAGTTGAACCGGGTTCATCACTGGAGACATAGACACATGCAGGGTTAAGAGCACGTGAGGTGCACAAGCAGGAGATAAACGAAATCTGTGATCTAAAGAGATATCTCCTGATCGAAGAGGTTGCAAATTGATAAGGAGATGGACTCCTTATTCAGTAAGAACAAAATCAAGATAAAGGAGGATTTAGGGAGTTGAGATCAACTAGAACTCTTCCACCAAGGAAGAGTAGCATCCGCATTCTAGTAAATCTCTTTGTCTACTAATCCTATATATTGTTAAGTGTTCTTGTTGTACAGGTATGCACATACGCAGAAGCAAAACAAGAATTGAGAGCAAAATTACCAAAGAAATTTTGCTAGCAGTTCGTGTGAGAATTGAGTGTGTGACTCTGAAGCTACTTGAACCAGCTAGAAGAACCAGTTTCATCTATTGTCTTTTAGTCTAGTTTATTCGTAGTAGGTGATTACAACTTGTATCTTTCAGCTTTATCTAGAAGCAATTGTAATAGGTACTGAGTGTTCAAGTTATAGTTAACTTGAAGTTTGTCGCAAATAGCTGGAGGCTAGTTTGACACAAATGGTTAGAGTTAATCCTTAGGTTTACAAAAGAGTTTATTTTGAATGTTCTTTGGCTCATTGATTTAGTGAAGAGTTTGGAAAAATCTTACTGGGAAGTAGGTCGTGGTTTTTTCACCTTTTGAGCCAGGTGTTTTCCATGTAAAATTGTTGTGTTCTTTAAATTCTGCATTTATTAATCCGAAAATTGTAGAAGTTGGAACACATAGAAGAATCTGGTCCTTCTATAACTAGTGCACGCGAAAATTGGACACCACACAAATCACCCCCGCCCCCTCCCTCTTGTGTGGTATTGACGTTTAGAACATCATGTTACGACCCAAATTCCAACGTTAGGGATTGTGATGACGCCTAATACCACACTTGCTAGGCAAGCCAATGTTAGAGTTCGATTAACTATTTTCCTTTGATTATCCATTTAAACATAATAAACAATTATAAAATAAACTTAAGCTACTGACTTTCAATGGATAATTCCAAACATAAAATAATAAACACTTAAATAAACCGAGCCACGAACTAATTATATAAGTAACTCTAAAACTACCCCAGGTCTGGTGTCACAATTCACGAACTACTAAAGAATACTACAAATAATGGGCTGAAAGAAATAATGTGTAACTGTTTTGAATCAAATAAAACAGTAATCTAAGTAATATAGAGAAGACCCTCGGGATCTGCGAACGCCGGCAGATATACCTCGTATCTCCGAAAAATAAGGAGCTGCTCTAAATAGCTCTATTGCTGGCCGGTACCTGGATCTGCACAAAAGAGTGCAGAGTGTAGTATCAGTACAACCGACCCCATGTACTGAGTAAGTGTCGACTCTAATCTCGACGAAGTAGTGACGAGGCTACGGCGGGGCATTAACAATATAACATGTGACAATATTAAATAATAAAGCAAGAAAGAAGTTTAAAATAAGTAAATAATAATAATAACTGCAACAACAATTCAAATAACTTATTCACCTTTTCCATGTCTCAACCATAAACAATTCTTAAATAAGCTTCCAAACTTTCAAATTTCACTTTAAAATAACCGTATATGCATAATATGAGAAACAGTAGAGTAAAATAGTGAAGTTCCCAATCTTTGTGTTTAAAATCAGTAAAACATAAATGTGCGCCCTTATCACAATCATTTCTCCATCATTATCACAATCGATCATCCACTCTTATCACAATCTATTTCGCCCCCTTATCACAACCCCCTTATCACAATCAATTTTGTTTATTCATCGATAACTTTCACAGTTCAGGCCAAGCCTTTCACAACGCTTTTATTTCAACAATTGCAAACAGAAAACAGTATAGCTCGTAAGCTTTAACCGATATCATTCCACAATATAAAAAAACCAGAATATATGTAACCCTCGTAACACTGTCAACCCAACTCAATCTTTATGTATCATGATAGAATCAAGAGAACAACCAACACTTTTAACACACTTACAACAACAACTGGAAATAATCAAATGAAACAAAATAACCATGTGAACCTCAACAATCACGAAACAGTTAAACTGCATTTCTCACAACTTCCTCAATATTATAAAAAATGAAATCAACATGAACATATAAATATATTTCCAATAATAGTGCAAAACTGCTCAACCTTTATGTACCACAAGGGAAACAAATACGCAACCAATACTCTTCCAAAATAACCAAATAATATTTAACAGCAAGGTAATAAGGCCTAGTAGCCATAGAAACAATAATGAACATAGAACAATTAAAACAGGAATCAATCAAATTGGAACAGGGAAGGGATCATGTTTAACAGATAATTTGGTGGTGCATAGATACTCGTCACCTCACCTATACACCACACACATGCTAATTCACATAACAAATAAATTGGGGATTCATATTCACTCAAGTCAAGGTTAAACCAAGCACTTACCTCAATTTCGCAGGTCACTCACTGCTCAATTACAACTTTTCCTTTAGAATATTGCTCTAACTTGCTCGAATCTAATCATAATTAACTCAATATCATTAATTAAGGCTAAAGGAACTAACTTTATTGAAAATTATAATTTTTTCTAAGTTTTCTAAATAAAAAAAAAACTCGACCCCGGGCCTGCTTGGCCTAAACTTGGGGTTCGGACCAACTTATGTTTACTCATTCACCCACGAACCCAAATATACAATTAGTTTCGAAATCCGACCTCAATTCGATGTAAAGATTCGATTTTTACAATATTCCTTAATTCTACCCAAACCCTCAATTTTTATCATGAAAATTCTTAGTTGTTTATTTAAAAGTGATGAAAAACAATGAGTAATTGAAAGAGTAAAATTTAGAATTGATTACCTATGACTTGGGGATGATATTTGGTGAAGAAATTTTTTCCTAGGGTTGTGGGGTTCGAAAATTTGAAAAAGAAGAAGTCTGCCCGTTTTATATATTTTTTCTGCCAGTTATTATGCCTCGTTTATCATGCCAAACGATCCCGAAACTTGATTTTTATGTATCCAATGGATTTCTTACAAAATTCTAGTCAAGTTAGGCTTTTGAATCACTCGATTTGACCTTATAATGAAGGAGATATGTAGGTTTTAATATTTGCAAGTAACGCAGATTTTTAATACGCTGTCAGTGGCAATTTCGTAATTAATCTGAAAAATCTGGCAACTTTAGTAAAATGCCCATAAAATTCTCATACGATGTCCAAATTCGATGATTCTTTTTGCTACGAGTCTGTAATTACGATACGGGTCTAATACTTCATTTAAAACAGAAACCGGAGCTTATTTGTTCAATATGATATCATTTATGCTTGAAGAAACGATGTCGAAGGCTTGAAGCATAAGAAAGAACGAGCGCAACACAACCCAAACCTATTTGAAACCCACCCGAGCCCTCGGGGCTCTAAACCAAATATGCACTCAAGTCTAAAAGCATCATATGGAATTGCTCGTGCGATCAAATCATGAAAATAACATGTAAAAGTATGAATTAAACCTCAAAACTCATTATTTTTTTCAAGAACACTTAAAGTTCACTATTTATCAACAGAACGTCCGAATCACGTCAAATAAATTCCGGTTCTCACCAAATTTCGCAGACAATGCTTAAATATCATACCAAACCTGTATCGAGCTCCGGAACCAAAATACGGGCCCGATATCGACGGTTTCAAACATTAATTCATTTCTTTATTTTATTAATAATTCAGCAAAACAATTTCTTTCAAAATTGATTTCTAAGGCTTGGGACCTCGGAATTCAATTTCGGGCATACGCCCAAGTCTCATATTTTACTGCAGACCTCCCGGGGTTGTCGAAACACATATTCGAGTCCGTTTACTCAAAATGTTGACTCAAGTCAACTAAAACCAAATCGAGGTAGTTATTTTCACATAAAAGCTTTTCGGTTTCACGCCCGGACTGTGCACGCAAATTGAGGTAGTTAAAATTAATCTTTTATGACTAATAAACCTAGAACGGAGTCTAAATTCATAAAATGACCCCTTGGATCATCACACATCAGTTATCAATAGAGTTAAGACTTCTATTGGAAAGTTTTAGATACAACATTACATGATTAGGGATAATGTTGAGAGTAGCTTTCTCTAAGATGGTTCTTCATGCAAGGGTGAGAAAGTTGATTTTTCAATTTGAGTTTCTTCCTCCTATTATCAGTATCAATGTCAAATGGGAAGTCATTGACTTTGGGCTACTTTGTAAGAATAGGAAATTCCAAATATTTTTCAAAGTTTTTACTAGTAAAGAGATCAAGGTAAGAGACAATGTTATTTTTAAGGATGTTGGACAATTATTGGAGAAGATAAACTTAAATTTATTTTGGTTTATCTTCTCCCCAGAAAAGGTACAAAAATATTTCAAGGTCGAGAGAATATTATCACAAGTTTGCTATTAAATATTTGATGTTCACGATGGTTATCAGACCTTTCACCTTTAAGATAATGCATTGAAGGACCTCTCCCAAAGAATGAGGTTAACACCAAGGTTAAGGACATTCTTTTCAACGATCATTGGGACTCTCCAAGATATCATTTGAACTTTCATCTAACATCCTCGATAAGCTTGAGCTAATCCCTCACCCTCTTCAACCTGGAGATCATGACACTCCTATCTAAAGCCCCAATAACAATGGTGGCTTCTTCACAAAATTGTGCTTTAAACTAATTGAAGACATACACGTCCCTCAATAAGATTTTAGGTGGATATAAAAGTTGCACTACTCAAAATAAAATAAATAAAACACATCTTATGGCAATATCTCCATGATAGGCTCTCATATTGCCACTATCTAAACCATATTGGAATCAACGTTGATGCTAAAGGCCATATGTGTCATGTGAAAGAAGAAATTGTCCCACAATCCAATATCTTTGGAGGAAATCAGGTATTTACATACCTCACATTACCATGGAAACACATTGACTACTCTACATTATGGACCTAAAACTCAATTTATCATCGCCACATATTGAATGGGCATATTTATTTCCCTTCCTGGTTTGGGAAATTTGAGTCAACAGGAACAAGAACATTACTAATAACACCAACTACCCCCCGTGCTACCAAACTATTCTAAACCATGCAATTGAATTCCATGTTCTTGGATCCAAAGGTAAATCTGCACATATTTATAAGACGATTAAAATCTTCTGGCATGCTCTGCCAAATGATTGAATCAAGCTAAACATTGATGACGCCAACAAAAAACACACACTAAATGGTGGCTTGGGTGGTGTTTCCAAAGACTCCAATAGAAAAAATGGCTCTTAGGGTGTCAACATTAATGTCATGGTATTTTTTCCTTATATGTTGAATTGCAGGCACTTTATGACAGATTACACATTGCGACAAGGTTTGATCTCCTTCCGTTGGAGGTGGAGACAACTCAACAGAGATCATTAGTGCGATAAACCATAGTCATGGTGTTCTCTCTAACCTTATTTATTCATGCACGTCATTAATGCACCAGGATAAGGCCCTTTTTCTTCAACATAACTTTTGCTGAGGAAATACACCCGCTCATTTACTAACTAAGGATTCCACCAATCAGTCAAATAAGCAATCCAAATCCAGAAAGACTCAACTTTTTGTCAATCCACCACCTTTTGTGATGCACCACCTAACTTCCGACCAAAATGAGGAATGCACTTTTGTTAAAACTCTTCCGACTACTATATGTAATACTTATAGGACCTTTGAAAATCATAATGTCGTATGTGATATTCCGCCTACTAGTGGTATCTTGTCTATAAATTTTAATGCCTTGGCTGCTGCTTAAACAGGACATCCTCTCAGAAGCCCGTGTATATTAGTCAAAGATGTGACTTTCACAGGTCCGCTTGCTCTTTGCCGTCAAATGGAACGTTAGCTCATAGGGCTTTTCTGGTACTCTGCGAAAGATGTGTGAATTGGCCTGCTGAACCGCACCTGTGACCCTATGGCTTTGTAATATGCAAAACTCTCTTTAGTTTTATATATATATACTAGTTTATGGTCACGTGCATTGCACGTGTATATTATATAAATTGATATTAATTTTTAAAAATCATATATATTATTAAAATATGTATCTGACCATTACAAAAATAAACATAAAAGACGTGCAAGCTCAAAATCATGAACTGATTTCATTTTAGTGATCGAAACAACAAAATATCATCTGACCATGCGAAGGTGATCAATTATATTTTACAATAAATTGATTGATGGTTAGATGAACAATAATATGTGTGATGGCCACATCAGCAAGGAGCCTCCGAAGCTTTATTTATTCCTCATAAGCAAGAAAATATGTCTTGGCATGATTCAGTTCTTGGTGTCATGACTCATGAGTAGTATTTTCTATGCCAATTACATGGCTATAACAAGAATCAAAATGTTAAACTCTCTCCATTCCAGATTCATGACAACTTTATCATAGTTGATCCATCTCATAAGTATTTGAAACAGGCAAAAAAAGGAAACAAAAAACTTAAAACCTCTAGCATGCATGAGACTTGAGACTTAAGTTTCGATCGCTTTATCTAAAATTTTGTAGTGTTTGAAAATCTATCGGCTGCCAAAAAAAATGATACATGAGCCTAACGTTTTATCTCTCTTTCACACCTAAATTTTGTGTCGTTCCCTACTACAACCACCATTTTCGTAAAACACTCCTTGCAAGAGATATACCAGTAATCATCTTCAAAAAATATATATTAACTGAACAAATTGTGACGTACTCATTAATCATATATATCTAATATGTATCCTACATTATATATTGGGTGAAAAGGACAACAAATAATATGTCATAAAAATTAACTCAAAGATCAAGCAAAAGTTATTCAAAAAATATGTAGATCTATTTTACCTCAAACAAAACTCTAACTCTTGAATCTGATGATCTCAATTAGTATATGTATGTGGAAAGAACGAAGAAGTAGGCAGACTATTCTTGTTTCAGTGGCCTAATATTCAAGACATGTGACTGCATAAACTGAAGCACCAGTTGTATTGGGCAATCCCACTTTTCTTAAATATCGTAGTTCTCGTTTTTGGTAATTACTCTCATTACACTACATAAATGATATATTGATACCATTGTCTCTTCATTTGCTTTCAGGCTTAGGTTCTTTGAACTTTATGTGTAACTACTCAAGTGTACATATTTCTAGAATTGTATAATAATAGCATGTTGAAAGAGATTCAATTGCTTTTAATATATATTGAATTGGAAATTACAACTCTTCAAGTTCTTCATATATTTTATGTCAACATAGAGAAAATATCAGTTAATGCATTGATTAAACAAACTATCGTTTATTTTTCTAAGGGTATTATCGTCACTCAATTTTTAATGGGCAATTTAGTAATTCAAGTTTGACATTTAAGGTTCCCACTTTTAATGTAGTATGATATATATATATATATATATATATATATATATATATATATTCCGTTACTACTAGAAAAAAAAAATAAAGAGTGAAGAACAGTTAGGGCGAATTTTAACAGGAGTCCAATTTAATAAGTCCACTTGGTGATTGATATTTCTAAAAGGTGATATAAAATCACCTTGTCTAATAACAAATTAGTATGGGAGCTATTCACTAGAACGAAAATTGAACTAGCTGAAATGCATGACTAATAAGTTTGAATATTAGGCGAAAATTTAAAGTACTTGACGCAACGATAATAAAAGACCGTTCTAGCCTATCAAAAGTTTTTTGTCAAGGTCAATCTTGATAAGCACATTATCCGTGGAAGTTCTCTTCTTCTTGAAATGGGGAATAATCTCTTGAATAATAATGGCATCGCCCAAGGCGCGTCTATTACTAAGAAAAATAGTTTGATAGGGGCCAATAATGTCATTAAAGATCAGCTTAATCCAATTAACGATGATCTTGGAAATCACTTTGTATATGCTATTGCATAAACCAATAAAGCAAATTTTGTAAAGATTACTGGCATTAGAAAATTTTAGAATGAGACAAAAGTATGTTTTGTTCTCCGAAGAAACCTTGAGTATTAAAAATATTACGACATAAATTGATAACAGATAATCTATTTTCAATACTTTTGAATGAAGAAATGATATCATTCATATTCCCATTACTTTTATGATGTGACTGACCTCTGTATGAGGTATCATCGAAACCACTTGAAACACGGGGCCTCTTGCCCTCCCGCTCCTCGCGCTTGAGCTTGCGAACCGACTCCAAGCGCCTAGCAATCTCGACCACCTAGTCAAACCTAACATCTGTCTCAGCCTTTTGAGCCAAACTAAAGCGTAGGCCATAGTTGAGACCATCAATGAACCTCCTGATCCCCTCTCTCTCTCTCTCTCTCTCTCTCTCAGCAGAAACCAAACACACTGCATGACGAGCCAAATTTGCGAACCTCATCTCATACTAAGTCACTATCATACCCTCCTGGCGTAGCTGCTCAAATTGCTTACACAACTCCTTTCGGCGAGACCAGGGAACAAACTTCTCTAAGAAGAGAACTCATGCCACGTGAGTGGTGCTGCAGCGGCTGGTCTGCTCAACTCATAGGCCTGGCACCATCAGCGGGCTGCCCCTGTCAGCTGAAACGTAGTGAATGCAACCTCATTGGTCTCCAAGATACCTGTTGTACTAAGGATCCACTGACACCTGCCTAAAATCCTGAGCATCCTCTTACTCTGGAGGCTTAAGCCTCCCAAATCACTCCAATCTCTTCTGCTCCTCGTCACTCATAGGTGGACCAACCTCGGATCTAGGAGCAGCAACCGGTTGAACTAGTAGTACTTCTGGTGTCTGAATTCCCTGAGCTAGGTGCTCTGGAGTACGGGCGGCAGGAGTCTGGGCACATCCCCCATCCTATGAGGTGGCATGTGTAGCTGGAACCGAAACCGCCTGAGCCAGGCTCGTACATGCAGTCAAAATTTAGTTTGAATCTCTTAGACATGACTATTAGTGTTTATGAAATTACTCGAGCAATTTTCTTTTTCGAGCTTCTAATTAGTTCGGAGACAACTTCATTAATTCTTTTTTTGCAAGTAAATGTAAAATAACTTTATTTGTTGGTCAATTAAACTTTTGTCTACCTTTTCAAAAATTAAACTAGCAAACAAATACTATTTTGCTGTAAACTTTTGTCTACCTTTTCAAAAATTAAACTAGCAAACAAATACTATTTTGCTGCTTTAACCAAAACATAAAGTTTAGTAGATACTATAATTTTAGAAATTTAGTACTCTGAATCCCTACAAGGGAGATTCAATAAAATTGGTGGCTTAAAGCCAAATTTAATAAGATTCCTTAAATTTCAATTGAATACAAATATACAAAAAGTTAATGTAGTCTTTTTTTTAAAAACTTTTTATTTATAAGATTGTGGTTTTAAAAGATATTAAACTTTTAATTTTACATAGTAATGTTATTATTATATTAGTCAAAATTAATTTATGTTAATAAGATATTATCTATGTATTTGCAATATATTATCGTGGATATTATTGTAAGAAATTATTTATTAATATAAAAGTTTGAGTAGTTTAATTCAAAATTTTAAAATATTTCTATTGTTAAAGTCGACATTTTTTCTTTCTTAATTTTTAAAAAAAAAATAAAGATTCCTCCTTTGATCCATCCCTACATTCATATGGACGTACTCTAGTATGATTTCGGAGGCTGCCTTTCCAACTATTTTTACTTGTCTTAAATATTAATAAATTTAACTTCATATTAAAATTTTGGAAATTAGTTTTATTTATTGATATATGGAATATATTATAGTACTTATAATATAAAACAAAAAATAAAACATTTAACATTGTTGCAAATGATCAAGAACGCTCACCAACAAGGATTGTGGTGGAGTGGTAAGTACTCCTTCATCCTTAACCAGAGGTTTCGAGTACGAGCCCCTGGGTATGGAGTCGCCTTTGTTCTGGGTATCGAATACCGGGTGAGAAATCAAAAAAAGATCAAGAACGCTCAAGTATGATTTAGGTTAAACGATAAAAAGTTAGAAATGAACTAATATATTTACGTAATATGTTAAAATAGAGTTTGATGAATTTGATATCTTAATATATTTACAAGATATAGGGTGTGTTTGGTATAAAGGAAAATATTTTTCATGGAAAATGTTTTCCAAGAAAATATTTTCTTGGAAAACAAGTAGTAATCTTATTCATTTTCTGGTGTTTGGTACGCAAATCAAGGAAAATATTTTCTCAAGAGTGTTCATAAATAATTTTGATACAATAAACAAGAAGCCATAAACTTACGAACCAACAACCTTCCGAACCCACTAATTTCATAAATTTCAAACTTTCGAAACCGCAAAATTTTGAACCCGTAAACTTTGAAACACATAAACCTCTGAACTCATAACTTTAAAACTTGTAAAATTTTGAACCTGTAAATCGAAAGATAAAAAACTAAAACTGATAATATATATATATAAAAATATATCTGGGGGGAGGCAGGGGGTGGGGGTGCAGGAAACAAAAATTGAAAATTACAAAAAAAGTAAAAACTTACGGGAATGGGGACAAGGGTTGGGGGTGGCTAATTATTTTTTTTTGCGGGTGGGGTGGGGGTGGGGGGGTGGTGACGAAAAAAAAACTTTTTTGGA